>BKCP01002447.1:793020-815220 GCA_008636005.1 Striga asiatica
AAAAAAAAAAAAAGGATGGTATATTGGCATAGCAAATGGCAATTTTTTCCCTATGTTATGTCAGGATTATATAAAATTAATGTTATCAACTAATATGATCTCAATTTTTGTACAATCTACACAATTTGCATATTAATTTAATCAATTTTGATAGAGTTTGCCAACATACATAAAATTAAATTTGCCCAATGCATGTACGGTCTAAGATGTTGAGAAAGCATTCGTTTCATGATATCGATTTTACTATGGAGCCATTGGATGACTCGACTTATAAAGTTTATATATAGTTATTCACGATGTATTGACACATGTCTTGCAATAAATACCCATTAAACATGTGTCAATACATAAAATTATGGATAATTCCGTAAAAGAGCCTATGACTCCATATGTTTCTGTTCATTATCAAAATACAAAAATATTATTAATAGTGAATTAGTTACGCAAATTAAATTAGATGCCCAATTAATAGACATTTCTTTTAATTAAATAATTTGTAATTCCTATCTACATCATTAAGAAAACCATCACAATTTAACAGACGCGGAGTACAAAATTCATCAAATATAGGTAAAATAATCATTTAATCAGCACTTATTGTATCGAGAGAAGTAGTTATTTAGAGGACAACATAATAATGTATCAGTCTTAATCCCTATCTCTCTATATATTTTTCGGAAAAACTCAAGTTTTAGTGATTTGTAATCTTATATGTTAATTATTAATAATCACACGTCTCAATTTTTGTATGCTTAAAAAATTACATAGATTTGAACTTCTTTTCATGGTAGTTAGGAAATTTAAAAATTATAGAACACTCGTAAACATGAATATTAAGTATATTTCAAAAATTAATTATCTTTAACTTTTTTAATTATTATTTTTTTATATATATATATACTAGTGCAATACCCGTGTACTACACGAGTATTTGTTAAGAAAATTATTTTTAAAATTAAATAATAATAAGAATGATTTAAAATTAAATATATGTATTCATTAGGCTAATTTGAGGTTTTCATGAAAATTAATGAGCCGATTGAGAGCTTTCAAAACAAATCAAAATTATATTAGTCAATCAATATCACTACTAAAGGTTCCCATACAACTTAAGGGTTATATTAGTTAAACTATTATGGGATTATCAAGTTAGTTTTTCAATATTTTTGAAATATACGAACTTAAAATTATTGTTTTAAACTAATATTATTTTTATCCAAACCAAACTATGAGGCATGTTTTTTCGCCAAGTAGGATTCCGAAGCGTGCAAGGCTGCCACTTAGACTCAGCGCATTATGCAATTATATATAGGGGGATATATGTGTGTGTGTGTTAAATTGATTATTTTTTATGATAATTGATTTGGCATTCATGTTGAATATGTTAGAGTAGGGTACCCGGCGTTCCAATCTAATTGGACGTATTCTACTTGTAAATACAGTCTATTGGAATTATATTATGAATAAGGCATTTCTTTATCTTAAGAGAAAGCATTTATCTTATAATTGCACTTAAGATAAAATCCCTAGATCACTTATGGTTATAAGGTATGGTTGCGCATAGAGATGGTGATCATGGAACATACCTTGAAAGCCGTGATCTTAAATACAGTTCCAAGTCGATGGATGTTTCGAGATGGGATATCGAATAATCCATAAAAGACTTGCACATAGTTTGTATGCTTGTTGGACAAGAATGTTGCATTCCATCAACATTAGCGTAAGACGTAAGTACATTTATGTGGGTGCTTGTTAGAGAACAAGTTCACTGAACATGACCGTATGAAAATTCTTAATGAAGAATTTATTCAGTCGAATAAGAATTTTCATGTTACAATAGTACATGACTAATCCTAAGACTTGAGGCACAATGGTAACTTTGTGCATATTACATTCTACTTTGATTTATCCTTTTGGTAGCTAGCACTATCGTTTAAAGGGATAAGTTGGGTATTATGTTAATATGTATGGAAGTTTGTTAGTGGCCAATAAAGGATTCGACACTTATGAAGATAAGTGAATTTCCTATGTGTTTCATAGTTATTAATCCAAAGTCCTTGGCCAAGGCAGAGATGAATAGTGATTCATAACCGGGTTAATAAACATGAAATAGAATCATAGTTATTAAGTCAATTTGGGTTTCGACAAAATCATACCCAAGACTTAATCGGGAAATTAGATGTCGAAAGGATTTTACATGTATGGAGTTGTAATCGGAATAGGTTTACTCGCTATTCACTTAATACTAGATTCATGATACTTGCTAGGTGTTACCATGATATGTGGGTTCATGAATTAAGGGGTTAATTCTTGAATAAGAGTTAATAAGATTTAACTCAAATTACAAAGTGTTGTAAACCCACTACTAGTATTAATAGTGAACCTAAAAGGTCACACTAATTATGAACAAAGGTAAAGATTGTATTTCTAATGGTTAGAATTAATTGATAAATATCTAATTTGATTAGATGTCAATTAAAGGAATATATTAATCAATAAGATTGATTAATTACATTTTGGATATTACTTTAGTAATTAAAGTAATTACTAAATTAATAAAGTTGAATTTTAAAATAGGATTTTAAATTTCAAATCCAAAATAATAATAATATGATTATTATAATATGGATGAAAATTGGGAAATGAATATAATAATAAAGTCTTGGAATAGATTCTCAAGATTTATTATTATATTATTATTTTTATCTTTAAATATGATTTAAGGATTAAAATAATAAAATGAATATAATAAATGGTGGTTAGATGGTTGTTTGAACTACTTAACATTGTTTATTATATATAAAGTCAATAGTTAGTAATATGATTTTTAAATAAAATCAGATTTTATTTAATATTACTAAATATTGATTATTTTATGCTAAAATGTTTAGTATAAATAGATGCAAAATGTTTGCAAATTATGCTAAGTGATTTTGTGAGAAATTCAAAGAGAGAAGAAAGTGTTCTTCATATATTTCAAGAAAGTGTTCTTGGAAATTCCCAAATTATATATATATATATATATATATTCCTATACGAGAAAACCGAGACATTCCTACTAGCGAAGGAAGGTAGTCGGAACCGGGCTTCATAGGGTGGATACGATTAGAGGGAAGACACTTGGATTCCTCAAGCGAGTAACCTCAATCCGTTGACGTTACAAACCGGGAACCGATTCCCACAATCCACTTCGGTTAAATTGAAGGAGTTCAAGAACTACTCGGTAAATACTATTTATTTGTATTTGTATTTACTTTATTATAACAAATCAAAATTTGTATGTGATGCATGTTTTAAAGATGACGATCAGTTAATTCGCAATTAGTATGTACGGGTGTTGTATTTATTCGATAAATACTTACTTTGAAAAATTTTAAATTCCGCTGCTTAAAGCCCGTACGGTACTATCGAACCCAACAGTGGTATCAGAGCCACGGTTATCGTCTTTAAAACAGATTTTGATTTGTTAAGACTTATGAGATAAGCAATATAATTAATTTTTTATATGATAAAAATATTAATTATAAAATTAAAAATCGTTTTTAAGCCACACGAGTCGTGTGACCTTGTCACACGAGTCGTGTGGCATGAAGAAAAATTTTGATTTTAGCTTCGTGATTTTCACACGAGTCGTGTGACCTTGTCACACGAGTCGTGTGAGCTCACACGAGTCGTGTGACGAGCCACACGAGTCGTGTGAGTCTGGGAAAAATTTTGATTTTCAATTCGTATTTTTCACACGAGTCGTGTGATAAGATCACACGGGTCGTGTGACCCTCACACGAGTCGTGTGACTCATAAATTGATATTTTATGTTCATTTCATTAGATGAATGTTTTAGGGATGATCATGAGCCTCATATTCATTATGTTTGAATGGATGTTTTCATTTTCAATATGATTGAATGAATGAATGGATGTTTAATTATGTTTTCAATATGATTGAAGAAATGTAATTTATCGAGACCTGCGAGTCTCTTGAGATGAAATTTGTAAAATTTTAAATTTTGTATCGTTAGAGATTAGATCAAGGTGGAGACCGTTCGATGACAAAGGCCCACGCATGTGTGGGTAATTTTACAAGTTGTAATCTCGAAGGCCTGTGCTTGTACGGGTAGATAGAATAAATGTAATAGAAGTAGTTCTACTATTTGTTTTATCACGTACATATGCATAGATCCATTTTGGCTCGAATGGATCGAATAGGAAAGGACATGATCATCCCACCATGCATTAGATGTATGTTAGGTTTATTTACGCTTTCGTTTCATTAGATGACTGAAACTGGTAAATAAACGTAAAGATGGTAATCGATGAGATCAAGGAACCCAAACGGATTAATTTGATTAATTCCATATCAAATCAATAATGGATAAAAATAAGTTGGAACTTATTAATCCAGGCCTTCCATCAAAAGTAGATGACATGAGATGCTACGATGTTTTATCATTGGCCACGAGTCGTGGGATGATTCTATGTCGAAAGCTGTGAACTCTATTAAATATATTGATATTCGTGAGACGGATTCCTCTTTGTGTTGGCCATGAGTCGTGGGACACTCTGGTGGGCCGTTATCATGAAAGTTTTGATGGGTTTGATTTGACACCGAGTAATATATATGGAGTCATAAAATTGAGGTATATAAGGAAAGGTGAGGCAAAACATCTTGAAGGTTGTATAGAGATACAATTGTCAAAAAGTTGACTACCGATAAAATTGTTTCATGGTGGCATCATAAAATTGGGACATGAAATATTTTTATTGGACTTCAAGCCCACTATGAAAATAATGATTTTCATAATTATAATGAGGTTCTAATTAAATTAGTGGGAGACATTTAATGTTAAAGACCTAATATTAAATGAATATAAATTCCATAGTCTAATTATTTTCTGCTTCGTTTGTTATTTTTGTAGATCAAACTACTAAAATGGCTAAGAATCCAATCGCGAGTATCCTTGATCATAATAAATTAACTGGTCCCAACTTCAATGATTGGTTGAGGAACCTAAAGATTGTTCTTCAGTCTGAGAAGCGAGAGTATGTTTTGGAAACAGCTCCTCCTCCTCCACCGGAGGATCAGACTGCTGAAGAGTATGGAGCCTACTTGCGTCATGTTGATGACAATCTCCAAGCTCGGTGCTACATGCTAGCATCAATGTCTAATGAGCTACAGAGACAGAACGAATTACTGAATAATGCTTCTGAAATCCTAACTCACCTGCAAGAGTTGTATGGTGATCGGACGCGACAAATTAGATATCAGATATCTAAAGAGCTTTTCAGGTGTCGTATGACCGAGGGCTCTTCAGTTCATGATCATGGACTGAAGATGATAGCTCTTGTGGAAAGACTCGAATCACTTGGAGTCATTATGGATAATGAACTCTATGTGGATTTATTGTTGCAATCTCTGCCAGCGTCATTCGATAACTTTGTCGTTAACTACAACATGCATAATATGGAAACTGATCTTCCAGGATTATTAAACATGTTGAAGACGGCTGAGTCCACCATTAAAAAGGACAAGCCGGTACTTCTTGTTGGATCCACTTCCGGATCAAAGGCTACTAAGTCTAAGAAAAGGAAGAGGAAGGGAAAGGTTCCCAATAAGCCCAACAAGAAGGCATATAATGATAAAGGGAAGAACAAACAGAAGGTTAATTCTCAGGCCGATCATGAATGTTTTCATTGTGGCAAAACTGGGCACTGGAAGAGGAACTGCAAGGAGTATCTTGCTAGTCTGAAAAGTTCAGGTATTTATTTTGTTGAAGTTAACTTGTCTGTTAACGATTCTTCTTGGGTATTGGATACCGGCTGTGGCTCACATATTTGCAATGATTTGCAGATGATGGCAAGAAGTAATATGCTAGATGGTGAAGAAACAATCCTAAGGATGGGCAATGGGGCAAGAGTTGCTGCTAAAGCTATTGGGACTGTTTATCTAGCATTGAATAATGATGTAAAGATTTGTCTATCAAACTGTTTGTATGTTCCGGATTTAATAAAAAACATTATTTCTATTCCAATATTGGATAAGGAAGGTTTTAAGTTTGTCATTGAAAATGGAAAATGTTCTATTTTCAAAGACACAACTTTTATTTATTCTGGAAATTTGACAAATGGGTTGTATACCATTACACCACAAAGTCCCATCCTAACCATTCAACAAAATAAAAGGAAATTAGATAATCATAGTTCATTCACAATTTGGCATGCTAGATTAGGTCATATATCCGAAAAACGGATTCACAAATTGGGACCTAAACTCGACCTTAGGGGAGAGGATAGGTTGCCTACATGTGAGTCATGTCTTAAAGGTAAAATGACTAAATCACCATTTGTTGGACAAGTGGAGCGAGCTAAAGGTTTGTTGGATTTGATCCATACAGATGTTTGTGGACCACTAAACGTTAGTGCAATGGGGAACTATCACTATTTCATAACCTTCACTGATGATTATTCACGGTATGGTTATGTTTACCTATTGAGGTACAAATCTGAAGTATTTGAAAAGTTCAAAGAATTCAGAAATGAAGTGGAGAAACAAATTGGTAGAAATATTAAAGTTCTTCGATCAGATCGAGGAGGTGAATATTTGACTAATGAGTTTCTTGATTATTTAAAAGATAATGGGATTGTCTCACAGTGGACGCCTCCTGGAACTCCACAACTCAATGGGGTTTCAGAAAGGAGGAATCGAACATTGTTGGACATGGTTCGATCGATGATGAGTACCACTGATCTACCTCTTTCATTCTGGGGCTATGCCTTAGAAACAGCAGCATATATTTTGAATAGAGTGCCAAGTAAAGCTGTACCCAGCACACCTTATGAGATATGGTGTGGTAAATCACCCTCATACAAATATTTACGAGTATGGGGTTGTACTGCTTATGTAAAGCAGTTAGTGGGAGGTAAGTTGGATATGAGATCCATCTTATGTAAATTTGTGGGGTATCCTAGAGAGTCTATTGGATACTATTTCTATGATCCCTCTGAACAAAAGGTGTTTGTTTCGAGGAATGCTGTATTCTTAGAGAAAGATTTTATCTCAAAGAATAGCGGAGTCATAGAACTTAATGAAGAACAACCACAAATTCCACTAAGTACCACGGAAAACATACCAGTAGAGACTGGACCATCTAAAACACAACCTCTTCGGAGATCCGAAAGGGTTTCTAGGGCGCCTGAAAGGCTATACCTATTGTCAAAAGACAATGAAGAGGGATTCCTTTTGGATAATGATCCAATAAGCTATGATGAGGCAATGTTGGACATTGACTCAGATAAATGGCAAGAAGCTATGCAATCCGAAATAGATTCCATGTATTCAAACAAAGTATGGACTTTGGTTGATCCACCACAGGGTATTGTACCCATAGGTTGTAAATGGGTTTACAAGCGAAAACGTGGTGTAGATGGAGAAGTAAATACTTTTAAAGCAAGACTGGTTGCTAAAGGTTATACTCAAAAACAAGGTGTTGATTATGAGGAAACTTTTTCACCAGTAGCAATGCTTAAATCTATTCGGATATTGCTAGCCATAGCTGCGTATTATGACTACGAGATATGGCAAATGGATGTGAAAACTGCTTTTCTTAATGGAAATATTAAGGAAGACATTTATATGAAACAACCGCAAGGTTTCATATCCAATGGGAGTGAACAAATGGTTTGTAAACTTCAAAGGTCTATTTATGGACTTAAACAAGCTTCGAGGAGTTGGAATATTCGGTTTGATGAAACGATCAAAACGTTTGATTTTCATAAGAATCCGGATGAACCATGTGTTTATAAGAAGGTTAGTGGGAGTGCAGTTACATTTGTTGTTCTATATGTTGATGACATCCTACTCATTGGGAATGATGTAGGGATGTTGCAGTCAACTAGGACATGGTTGTCAAAACAGTTTTCCATGAAAGACTTGGGAGAAGCATCCTTTATCCTAGGGATAAAAATCTATAGGGATAGATTTAAACGGATGATCGGACTATCCCAGTCGACGTACATAAATAAGGTGCTACAACGGTTTAGCATGGAAGAATCCAAACGAGGATATATTCCAATGAGTCATGGGATTTCTCTTTCTAAGACGATGTCTCCAAAGACACCTGAAGAAAGAGAACGGATGAGTCATATACCTTATGCATCAGCTATTGGTAGCATTATGTATGCAATGTTATGTACAAGACCTGATGTGGCTTATGCACTTAGTGTAACGAGCAGATATCAGTCTAATCCAGGTGAAGAACACTGGAAAGCCGTTAAGATGATTCTTAAGTACTTACGAAGGACTAAGGATATCTTTATGGTATACGGCAATGGAGAACTGAAACTAGAAGGCTTTACTGATTCTGGTTTTCAGTCCGATAAAGACGACTATAAATCCATGTCTGGATACTTATTTACTCTGAATGGAGCAGCAGTTAGTTGGAAAAGTTCCAAACAAGAAACAATTGCTGACTCTACGACAGAGGCTGAATATATTGCTGCATCTGATGCTGCAAAAGAAGCTGTTTGGATAAGGAACTTTATCCAAGGGTTGGGTGTAGTACCATCCGTTGTTGATCCAATAATGATTTATTGTGATAACAATGGGGCTATTGCGCAAGCAAAGGAGCCAAGATCTCATCAAAAATCCAAACACATTATGAGGCGATACCATTTGATTAGAGAAATCATTGGTAGAGGCGATGTCGTGATGGAGCGAGTCGACTCAGCAGAAAATATAGCAGACCCCTTAACTAAACCCTTATCACAGAAAGTGTTCGAAGGACATCTTGAGAAGATGGGTCTTAGATACATGAGTGATTGGAACTAGGGCAAGTGGGAGATTGTTAGAGTAGGGTACCCGGCGTTCCAATCTAATTGGACGTATTCTACTTGTAAATACAGTCTATTGGAATTATATTATGAATAAGGCATTTCTTTATCTTAAGAGAAAGCATTTATCTTATAATTGCACTTAAGATAAAATCCCTAGATCACTTATGGTTATAAGGTATGGTTGCGCATAGAGATGGTGATCATGGAACATACCTTGAAAGCCGTGATCTTAAATACAGTTCCAAGTCGATGGATGTTTCGAGATGGGATATCGAATAATCCATAAAAGACTTGCACATAGTTTGTATGCTTGTTGGACAAGAATGTTGCATTCCATCAACATTAGCGTAAGACGTAAGTACATTTATGTGGGTGCTTGTTAGAGAACAAGTTCACTGAACATGACCGTATGAAAATTCTTAATGAAGAATTTATTCAGTCGAATAAGAATTTTCATGTTACAATAGTACATGACTAATCCTAAGACTTGAGGCACAATGGTAACTTTGTGCATATTACATTCTACTTTGATTTATCCTTTTGGTAGCTAGCACTATCGTTTAAAGGGATAAGTTGGGTATTATGTTAATATGTATGGAAGTTTGTTAGTGGCCAATAAAGGATTCGACACTTATGAAGATAAGTGAATTTCCTATGTGTTTCATAGTTATTAATCCAAAGTCCTTGGCCAAGGCAGAGATGAATAGTGATTCATAACAGGGTTAATAAACTTGAAATAGAATCATAGTTATTAAGTCAATTTGGGTTTCGACAAAATCATACCCAAGACTTAATCGGGAAATTAGATGTCGAAAGGATTTTACATGTATGGAGTTGTAATCGGAATAGGTTTACTCGCTATTCACTTAATACTAGATTCATGCTACTTGCTAGGTGTTCCCATGATATGTGGGTTCTTGAATTAAAGGGTTAATTCATGAATAAGAGTTAATGTGATTAACTCAAATTACAAAGAGTTGTAAACCCACTACTAGTATTAAGGTGAACCTAAAAGGTCACACCTATTATGAACAAAGGTGAAAATTGTATTTCTAAAGAGTTAGAATTAATTGACATAATCTAATTTGATTAGATGTCAATTAAAAGGAATATATTAATCAATAAGATTGATTAATTACATTTTGGATATTACTTTAGTAATTAAGGTAATTACTAAATTAATATGTTGGAATTTAAAATTGGATTTTAAATTTCCAAACCAAAATAATAATAATATGATTATTATATTATGGATGAAAATTGGGAAAATGAATATAATAATAAAGTCTTGAAAAGATTCTCAAGATTTATTATTCTATTATCTTTAAATATGATTTAAGGATTAAAATAATAAATATGATTATAATAAAATGGTGGTTAAAGGTGGTTTGAACTACTTAACATTATTTATTATATTCAAAGTCAATAGTTAGTAAATATTATTTAAATAAAATCTGATTTTATTTAAATATTACTAAATGTTGATTATTTTATGCTAAAATGTTTAGTATAAATAGATGCAAAATGGTTTTGCATTTAAGGTGAATTCATTCCTAAAATTTCTAAGTGTTAGAAAGAAGAAGAGTTCTTCATAAACATCAAGAAAGAGTTCTTGAAAATTCCCAAATAAAATTTATACATATTCCTATACAAGAAAACCGAGTCATTCCTACTAGCGAAGGAATGTAGTCGGAACCGGGTTTCATAGGGTGGATACGTTTAGAGGGAAGACACTTGGATTCCTAAAGTGAGTAACCTCAATCCGTTGAAGTTATCAAACCGGGAACCGATTCCCACAATCCACATCGTCGTTGAAGGAGTTCAAGACATTCGGTAAATACTTTGTATTTGTATTTATTTTATATAACAAATCAGAATTTGTATGTGATGCATGTTTTAAAGATGACGATCAGTTAATTCGCAATTAGTATGTACGGGTGTTGTATTTATACGATAAATAATTACTTTAAAAAATTTTAAATTCCGCTGCTTAAAGCCCGTACGGTACTAGCGAACCCAACAGAATACACCTACATTTATAAATAAAATTAAATGAAATTATCCAACCAATCAAATTTAAACTATTACTTATTAATTAAATAAATTTATTTATCAACTATTATACGATATGAGTTTGGAAAATATTGAACGACCGAGTCATATATGAGTATCATTTTTAAATAAAATTAAAAATAATTCTTTAAACTTATCAAAAAATTACAAAAAATAACTCATACATTCTTCATTTTTTACAAATATAAAATTTGTAACTAACATTAGTATAATACAAGTTACTGTTCTACCACTACTAAAAATGTTATTGCAAACTTTCACTACATAAATTACTGTATTCAAAATTTGCATTATCTTTTTTTCCGGTTTTGTTATGAAGCCGACAGTTGGATGGTAGGTTTATTTATTGTATATAGAAGGTTGACTCCACTATGAAGCCAACTGTTGGCTTCATAGTAAAACCGTCTTCTCTAATATTAAATTACTATGTATGACAAGCAATAACTCCAAATTATTTGCATCATCTGTCACAATTTCGCAATTATTAATTTTTTCCAAATTTGATAATTTTTCCCGTAAATTATCTCCCTACTGTAAACGTGCCCCACCTTTTTTCATACGCCGGCACACAGCCAATTATTAAACAGTAGAGAAAAAAAAGGGATTTTAATATTCGCATTTGAGTTTCTCTCTCCACGCTATTTTTTTGTTTTTTCTTTTGTGTGTGGACGCAGTCGCCGGAACTCTGTTTCTTCTTCTTGTTCTTCGTCTTCTTCCTCCCCGTGGATCTAAGAAGAAAAAAAACATTAATCTGAATCTCATTTCTGTTAATTTACAAGTTTGTTCTCGAATTTTGTTTGCTTAACGCCGTTGGTGTTTTCCGATTCTGTTTTTTGTAGTGCGAAAAACTAGTCTCATTGTGTGGTGATTGCTGTTGAGTAGGAGCTTTTGTTCTGAATTTACTGGTGTGTGTGCGTGTGTGTGTTTGTGTATGAAATGAAGTAGTTTGTTAATTATCTGAGTTAGCTAGGTTTTGTAAGGGAGCAGGTTTTTGACCTGCTAGCATTAGTTTGGATATAGGCCCGGGCTCGAGGCTCGGGAATAGGAAGTATGCTTATGGAGAAGGGACTTCTGGCTCAGGATGTGGAATTGAACTGCGGTGGTGCTGCAGGCGGCAGCTACTTACAGAAATTCAGACTCTATGAAACTCGCTCGGTATATTTGTTTGATCTCGTTGGTTTTTTGCTTGTTTGCGCGTGGTTTGATGGCTTTGTCTTGTTTCGATCGTGTTTGATGTAAATTTGGCTTGCTTGATGCTGTTACTTTAGGTCCATTTATGATTTAACTCGTATGGATTTGAATTCACGAATCGGAAAGAGTAGATTTCAATCTCATGAAGTGTGGGTAATGCTCGCAGATGAAATGTAATTACAACAAAAGTTAATTTATTCTCAGTAGTTCTACTTTGTCTTGTTTGTCACTCTTCTCTGCTTTTACCTTTTATGTAAATTGGTGGTGAGTGGTGACAAGGATGGAGGAAAGGTGATTTAAGACCCTTTTTCGTATCATTAATTTGTTAATTCGTGTGGCTTTAATTCGTGTGGCTTTAAGTCGGAAACGTTCAAGCTGTATAAAAGAATCGTCAGTGAAGTAATTAAGAAGATACGATAAATGTATTATGTTGATTTAGGTTGGACTAGTTGGGTGTAGGGACGTGGTAGTGGCAGAGGTATCTAGAAACTATTTTGATACGTTGAGAACCCACAAAAGTACAGACTGTACACACATTTGTGCATCTAAAAGTTTCGTCATGTGCATTGAATGTTTCCTAAAACGCCATGTTCGTATCTAACTGGATTGAGTGTGTTGCATTAACTGCACTTTAGATTCTTAAATAGCCACCTTGTCAATGTTTGTCCGTGCCAGATGTACCGGGCAATTCCGAAAAATTGATAAAATCTAATAGTGAAAATCGTTAATTGACACGTGACGGATACAGCTCGCTTGATTCATTGTACATCAGTAAAACCCTATAGATTTTTCCTGCCTCTGATTTTCACTATCCGTCAATGGCTATTAGAAGAAGATTATATACTATTCTAGGTTTGGTTGTGTTAAACGACAATTTGCTTTTATGCAGAAAGATCTTTAGAATACCTCTCATGGATATGTGTTTTCGTTGCGTCCAATACTGCTCGTTACGAGTTTTCATTGCGTCCTCCTCTCAACCGCTCTGCACTTTTATGATTCTTTCTTATTCCTCATATTTCTTATTTCCTTAAAAAAGGCATAAAAAACTTGATGTCAATGCATTTTTTGTTCCTATTTTTATGATCATATTATTTATAAATTTCTTTTCTGCAGAACTTCTATATGATTGGACGAGACAAGAATAGAACATGTTGGAAGGTCTTGAAGATCAACAGATTAGAGCAGTCCGAGCTAAGTGTTATTGAAGATACTACAACATATTCAGAAATTGAATGCTACGACCTGCTGAAAAGAATTCATGAAGGAAACAAGTCTACTGGTGGATTGAAGTTTGTTACCGCTTGCTATGGAATCATTGGTGTGTTATATCTTTGCGATTACCTGCATCAGCTAATTAATGATGTTCAAAATAGTTTTTGCGCTTTATATTTCCCCTGACTTCCCTCTCTTTCTTTAATGTTGTGACCGCGCAGGATTCATAAAATTTTTGGGACCTTATTACATGTTGCTTATCACTAAAAGAAGAAAGATTGGCACAATATGTGGCCATGCAGTATATTCAATCGCCAAGAGCGAGATGATTCCTATACCAAATCCTTCTCTGCACACAAATGTGGCTTATTCTAAGAATGAGAACAGGTGTTTTGCCAATTCTGCATGTAATGTGAAGTGTTATAATGAGAGGACAGAACATAGATTAGATATGCTTTTTAGTTCTCTTGTATCTCATATCATTTGTCACAAATCAATTGTGCTCGAACTATTATTTATTTATTTATTTATTTTTTGGTTGTATCATTTTCGCTAATCCAGTTCGCTGGAGGTATCTTCTATAATTGTTGACAACACCCTTCAGCGAATGTCATTTATATGTAGTTATTGATTCTGTACATGTAAGAACTTGCCTGCAATAGTGAGGCAAAAGAAGATATACTTCGATCACAGTCTTTATTAAGGATGTTAATATCTTCGGTAGTTAATCTGTTCTTAGTGCCCGTGCCTTTATTTCCCAGCAATGGTGCAGGGGCAAACCACATTGGTGTTGTGATATTTATTTATGTTGAATGAGACAAGGTATCAGCAGTGTTTCAGGGGCATCTATTGCCTTTTGTTTTCATGTTATATGTTGCTGATTTTGTTTAACAGTTTTCGTTTGGACTTGCATTTACTTGTTGTTGCTCTCCCTTTTCTACTGTTGATAATTAGATACAAGAAGCTTCTACGCACAGTGGATCTTACCAAGGACTTCTATTTTAGCTACTCCTACCATGTTATGCATAGTCTTCAAAAGAATCTAAGCAATCACGAAACAGGATTAATCCTCTACGAGACCATGTTTGTCTGGAATGAGTTCTTAACTCGAGGGATTCGTAATCAGCTCAAGAATTCAATTTGGACCGTGGCATTGGTTTATGGATTCTTTAAACAGGTAATTACTAATAAAATCCGTCCATAGAGAGTATGTACCTTGCTAAGCAAGATTTTAGCATATAATTGCTTTTATCGTACACGTGGCTTCACATTGTATTTATATTTTTGTCCATAGTGAATGATATGATTTATATATACATACACACACACACACACACACACACACACACACATATATATATATATATATATATATATTTTGTCATAGGCATCTTATCATATTGCACATTTTTTTCTCTTGAAATGTTTTAGAAACTTCTTTCAGTGTGATTAGGGTGATCGATAATGCAAATATTTTTGGATTTTTAACAGGTTAAACTTTCAATATCCGGGCGTGACTTCAATCTAATTCTTATTGCCAGAAGATCTCGTCACTATGCAGGAACCAGGTATTAGAAAAAAATTATTTGTATCTGTTACAGATACTGTGATGGTAAATGTGTGTGTGAGGGATTTTTTTGTTGGCTGCTAAATTTAATTTTACTCCCCCTGCCCAATTAAATGCCTTAGTCATCACTACTTTCTTTTGTTCGAGTGCATTACATGAACATTGCACATCATGTGTATTTCTTTATAATGTGCAAAAATTGACTCTTGAAAGTCTATTCACCTATTAGAGCTACTGGAGTTGAAGACCTATATTTCTCTTTTTTATACTAACACATTTGCTTCTCGCGTGTTGCCCTTCAGATACTTAAAACGGGGGGTTAATGAGAAGGGTCGTGTTGCAAATGATGTTGAGACTGAACAAATTGTTCTTGAGGATGTAGCGGAAGGAAGTCCTATACAAATATCTTCTGTTGTACAGAACCGGGGTTCAATACCTCTCTTTTGGTCACAGGAGACATCGAAACTGAATATCAAACCTGACATCATATGTAAGGCTTGTAACAGAAATGCTTAATTATATGCTCTAGGTAGCAGTTCATACTTTCACCGACTTTATTAATTTCTGTGTCAGTATCAAGGAAGGACGAAAAGTATGAAGCCACCAAACTTCACTTCGACAATCTAGTCATGAGATATGGGAATCCGATTATCATATTAAATTTGATTAAGGTATAGTTTTGTATTGATTGATGGGCTGACACTGCCAACTTGTCATATTCTTCCTCAACATCACATTCTCTTGATGTTTAGTGTCCAATTTGTCCCTATTTAGTCTGTCACCTGTTCTTGATTGGCAGACACGTGAGAAGAAGCCAAGAGAATCTATTCTCCGTGCAGAGTTTGCTACGGCTATTGAAGTTATTAACAAAGACCTTGCACAGGGAAACCGCTTGAAGTTCCTTCACTGGGATTTGAGTAAATACTCTAGAAAGTATGGATGGCACTTTTCCGTTTTTTCTGTTTTCCCTGCTTTTCATTTTTAATTATGGTGACTTAAGTTTACTTGTGTTTGTTACAGCAAAGCAGCGAGTGTGTTGGCATATTTAGTCAAAGTAGCAGCCAATGCATTGGATTTAACTGGCTTCTTTTATTGTCATGTACTCCCGTCTTCAAGGTGAGGAATATGGAAAAGTTGATCATAAATGACTGACCGAACCTTTTCGCGATAGCTTGGTTCATAAAATAAGAAAATTAAGTATTTTCTATCATGCGCAGCACATAACTTTCATGTTTGCCCAAATTACGCTACCGATTTGATGGTCTCAAGGTTGTCAACTACTGTTTTGGCTTCTTGGGATTTGTTATAATATGTGCAAATTTTTTTTGTCTATTTCACTGAGAATTACCTCGTGTAGCATTAAAGTTGAGTCCCGTACTCCCGATTTATGCGCACATTTTATAAATTATCGTTCTTGTATGTAACCAACTTTAATTTGGTTTATGTACATCACGGACCGTTAGTTTCCTGCTGGAGCTTTATATATAAATAGCCGTATCATAAACCCTGGCGCAATTAAATGCTCTTACTATTTTTTTATTAGTTTCATACTATTTTCTAGAGCTTGGAATGCACAAATGTTGATCCTGTGATCAAGGGTACCACATGTGTTATTTTCTTGTCTTAGTTAATTACCTTTGTCACCTGTCAACTCTTACAGCCAACTCCCGTGCAGCAACAACTGCTATGGTGATTATTCTGATGAGGACCTTTCCAATGCGACTGAGGATATTTGCGAATTGACCGATAAAGATAAGATTAGTGACGTGGGTGGAAGCCATTTTGTCAAGCCTCCGGTGTTCCAGAAAGGGGTTCTGAGAACGAATTGCATAGACTGTTTGGACCGCACAAATGTGGCTCAATACGTTTATGGGCTGGTTGCTCTTGGCCATCAGTTGCATGCATTAGGATATATTGCTGTTCCAAAAATAAGCTTAGACTCTGCTTTGGCTGATGATCTGATGAAGACATATGAAGCTATGGGCGACACACTTGCTCTACAGTATGGTGGGTCTGCGGCCCATAACAAGGTACCCTTAGTCAGTTTTCGAAGAAGTGAAAGTGGGTGTGATTGGTCTTAAAAGATTTTTTTCCTTTCACAATGTCAGAAATTTAAGGATACCATTATATCCGAGTACATGACAATATGTATGCATTCAATATTACACTCTTTTACTTCCACATACAGCATAACTTGTCTCTCCTAACTCATCGTCTGCTTCAGTATATAATTATTATTTGATTTGTGCTTCCTGTTATTGTCTTCCCTTTACTCTTTCTTGCTCATTTGGTGTGTATATTAAACAGATATTTTCGGAGACAAGGGGTCAGTGGAAAGCAGCAACCCAGTCTCAGGAGTTATTTAGAACTCTTCAACGTTACTATAGTAATGCCTACATGGATGCTGAGAAACAAGACGCCATAAATGTGTAAGTCAACTGGACCTCTCAAAAATTCTATAAATAGATCTTTCATTAGAGTGCATCGAGTCCAATGTTTTTTATTTGGGAAAACATAATACGGTTCATTATCAATGAGCAGGTTTCTCGGACATTTCCAACCACAACAAGGGAAGCCTGCTCTGTGGGAGCTGGATTCTGATCAGCATTATGATGTTCGAAGCCGTGGTTCTGATTTTGCAGAAGAAAATGCTAGGTAACAGTGACATGTGCGCATATCATCATGTTAGAATAGCTTAGTTCTGACTAGAAAAATGAGTATCATCCCCGTAAATTGATGAGATATACTTAACGAACGAATGAAGACCATGAGAAAAAAATCTTTATAATATGCTTGCTTAGTGAAAGGTACACCGAGGCTTATTTATTTAATATCTGATGAGATTTTTTTTTTTTGAAATGCCATAAATATTGTGTGGTTTTGTTCTGCACTGCTGATTGGAGGTGGAAATCTGGATTTGCAGGTCAATAATTAAAAGGTCATTATCTGATGGCAATATTCTTTCTGAAGACAACTCGCCTATAGCCGATGCAAAGGTTATACAAATGGATAATTCTCATATAGCACTGCCTGTTACGATTAAAAGCTGTACTTTGGGGCTTTCGGATTCAACTCCAGAATTTTCAACTTGTGACAGTGATGCATCTTATTCCAGGTAAAGATTTAGTACCCCCTGTATTAAAATAGCTGTAAATTCTATAAACCACTTCCTGTGGTATGATAAGTTGGATACTTGATGAAGTATGAAGATTGTGCTAGACATAGTATTTCTCGAGTTAAGAAGTGCTTGCTAAATTATGAAGCTTGCAGGAAAATCGATCTAGCATTAGGCTTTCCAGCATAATCTTCATCTCTTTTACACATGTTCAATTGTTCACTTCTAGGAGAAGAGTGAGCCTTGTTATGCTGTCTTCACCGGGCATTACTTATGATAATTTTCATTATGTGATTTTACTCTCATATTGGTTGCTCTTTCTTTAGGTACACAGCCTCAATGTCACGCACACGGCTTTTCCATGATCCACAGCCAGAGAGGTATCTTCAAAACGATAGCACGTATTATGTTGAACGTGGTGATTCATCCAACTGTTCAAATTTTCTCGATGTTGATTGGATTTCATCATCTGGGAATTCTTGCGAAGATGAAACATACGAAAGGTAAATGTTTTTGTTTGTTACCTGTGCTCGTTACTAGGGCTGCTCATTCGGTCGAATCGAAACAGAACACAAATTTTCGGTTAACCGAAAATTCGGTGTATCCATTATAAGAATTGAAAACCGAACCGAAAATTATGGTTCGGTTTGGTTTTTAACCGAAAATCCAGCGCTCAGTTCAGTTCGGTTAATCGCAATAAATGATTAATCTTCTCAATAAATTATGAATTTTTAACCGAACCAAAAAATTGATTTTTTATCCCAACCAAAAAGTTTATTTTTTATCCTCAATAAATTTCAAATTTTCCTCTAATGAAGATCTCGGTCCTGAACCATGACTTGGACTATGACGAAGCCAATCTTGAGTGCAAATTAATGCATAAGCAATTTTAGAGGTCATTGAAACTCGAAAAGCAAATTAATGTTTTTATAACTTATATGTATATAATATACATATATATATATATATATTTATATATAAATGGATTTTTGGTTCGGTGTGGTTAACCGATCGCTATTATCCAAACCGATTCGAAACCAAAATTTTAAAAGAATGTAAACCGAAAAACGAACCAAATATTCGGTTTCAGTTTTGGTCATAACTTAATTTTCGGTTTCGCTCGGTTCGCCTCGGTTAATTGAATTTTGTGCACTCCTACTCGTTACATGTATCTTTACCATAATATTTTAAAGCCTTCCATCTAATCATGCCACTAAGTTTTCTCAAGCAAATCGTTCTTAAATTTAAAAAAATCTCAGTACCTACTGCTTAAGATGTTATTTAATCAACATTTACCGAGCTATTTGTGGAACTGCGCCAGCTATTTGGATGGACTCTTGTTTTTGGGATTCATTTTCTTATTCTTTTCTTTTGTGGTTTTAGATCATTGCTTATTGGGTCTCCATCGGTTGGCATGTCTTCCGGAGAGATAAAACTTGAAACGAACTCATCTTATCAATCTGGATCCAGCTTGAAGGTATCATTTTCTCCTCTTTTCTTTCGTTTTCCTTTTTTCCAAAAATTCAAAACTGGTGTTTTGGGAAGTTCTGATATTTGCTTAACTAGTTGAACACTTGAACTTTTTTGTTGTAATAATCCACAAATGTCATTTCTTTCATAATTATTCTTTAATCGTCTTCTTTTTTTTTTTTTTTTCNGTGGCGAACTCAGCTGTTGTGGTGCCGCCAGTAGCTCGAACGACCTTTTGGGTTTTTCGGAAAGATTCGTGCATTGGGTTCATGGAGACGTGCTTTTCCCTTGATGTTTACTTGAAGTCGACACACTATAAGTCTATAAGCTAATCGAATACAATCGCTCATGCCATATTTTAACTGACAAGCCGGCCCATAAGGATGCTGATGATTAACCCGAAAATAAATGGCAAAAACGGATGATATTTGGAGAAGAAAGTTTGTCAAGAATTTTTCTGCAGAGGATAGATACTTATCAAATGAAAAAAGGATTTTATTTGTTATCTTTTCTCAGATTGTACATTTGCAGAAATCTGAGAGAACTAATAGCTATAACTATATTTTCCTTTTCCCCTCTTGGTCCAATTGATCCATTGTCCAGGTTAACAACTTCTGCATTTTTTCGACCCTGTAAATATTCCATTAGGTACCTTTTTACTTGGGATTTTATCTTTTTGGTATCATGTAATATAATAAATAAGATAATAATTCATTATTGGTCATTTTTTTAGTTCCTTGTTATTTTTATTTTACTTTTCTGTTTCCATAAAACCATTTTTATTTTTTTTGCAACCTCAACATTCTTCAACCAAAATGAAACGCTTCTTCTGTTCACAACACAAACATTAATGTGCCAAAAAATCGTGTTGAGCTAAATTCATAAGCATAATTACCTGAAAAGGCAACAAGCTAAATTACAAAACTAATATGTCATTGGAGCCAAAATGAAGTTTGATTCAACTTCATATTAGGAAAGATTGAAAGAAAAATAAAAAATACACACAGAAACGTCATGCGAGTCTAGAACTATGAACCAAAACAAGTCGTATGTGTCTTGATTCGACTCGTTAAAACTCGAAAATATAATTTTTTATGCAATTTTTTTATAGATGTGCTAGTTAATACTCACTCGAGTTCGTCTCGTCAAAGTCTGATCTTTGAATTATTGATATTGATAAAAGAGATGAATAGGTTTGGCTATAACTCATATCCCAATACTAGCTCAACGGAAAAGAGTATCCAACCAACACTTATAAACAACAACCGTCCGGTAACTAATTGATGTGAGAAAAGTATGTGTATCGTATTTTAACTACTAATAAAAATATGTATATTTATGAGAAAAGTATACTGACCTTACGAAAGATCTATCATTTTCATACTTATTTGGTCACACATAGAGTAGGGGAATGCCCTAAGGGAACTGGTGGATTCAATTAATTAACGAAGTACTAAGATTTTCTACAATTAATGTATTATGATAATTCGTTATGGTCATTTTTTTTAGTTCCTTGTTATTTTTTATTTTACTTTTTTTTTTGATAAAACCATTTCTTTTTTTTTTTGGCGTTTTGGTAGACAGACCGAAATTTCATGAATTATATGAATTTGCAATGGTTTTTGATAAAACCATTTCTCTTTTTATTTTTTTTTTATTTTTTGGCGTTTTGGTAGACAGACCGAAATTTCATGAATTATATGAATTTGCAACCTCAACATTCTTCAACCAAAATGAAACGCTTCTTCTATCCACAATACACAAATTAATGTGACAAAAAATCATTTTTAGCTAAATTCGTAAGCACAACTCAAGAGATATCCTATGACAACAACCTAAATAATTAGAACACTAATCTGTCAAAGGAGCCAAAATGAAGTTGGATTGAACTTCATATTGGGAAAGATTGAAAGGAAACACACGGACACACACATAAGGAAATGCCATGCAAGTCTAGAGTTGGTAACCGAAACAAGCCGCTCGTGGGCTTGACAAGCCGTTAAGGCTCGAAAATATGAATTTTTATGTAATTTTTTATAAATCTGCTAGTTAATACTCGAGTTCGTCTCGTTTAAGTTCGATCTTGAATTGTACACAAAACGAATTCCATGCATATTCAATACAAAAAGTGACATTACGACACAATTTTATTATTTCAATTTTCACCTCACTTGATCCAATATCAGAACTTTATTCACCACACAACATGCACTTATTATTCCACACCAAAAACTAGTAATAATTCATACCATCCGTTATTAAGAGACAAGCACATTTTTTATTTTATTTTATTTTATTTCTTTAATATATTAATTTTTCAACGGGCAAGGTAGATAGGCGTGCCCGGGATGTAATCCACGACCTGACCAGAGGTTGACTTGATCGGGATTATGGGGAACTGGATAACGCCACCTGGCGGATTGAACGTGCACGAGCCATCCGGCAGCATGACTTCAATGAAGCAGTCCTCCAAGGACCGGCCCAAATTAAACGAGTAGAGGCCTCGGTTATCCGTGGTGGCACTTTTGACGACCCTTGGTTGAAAAAAGTCGTTGCATAAAACCTCGACTTTTGCACGCGGGATGACACGGAACCTGGGAACCTCAGATAGGGAGGCGTTTTGGCAGTAGATGACGCCAGCAAGGGTAGGAAGGGAATATTGGGCCGAGGATAGCCGAGCGAGTGATAGTAAAATCGAGAATATGGATGTCATGAGAATAAGGAGAAGGGTTTTTGAGTTCGTC
>BKCP01002447.1:815254-832761 GCA_008636005.1 Striga asiatica
GTAGGTTTAATTGTTTTTTGTGAAGTATGAGAGCATATTTGCCATGCTATATATTTATAGGCAATTTGCAAAGAGAGTTTTAGTTAAGTGAGGGTTAGATTTTTATTTGGTTTTGTACATTTAGGCACCAGCTATGGACTAGGAAGGGGAAAAAATAGAAGAAAAAGCTTCATGTTAGGCAGTTGTATCGTGTAATTTTATAGATCTTAGTAATTTTTTGTTCCTTTTTTTTTAAGGTTATAGAATAGACTCGATTAAATTTGTTATATTAGAACTTCTCTTTATATTATACCAAAATGTGTATTGTAAAATATGTGTTAATTAAGAAGAAAGAAAAATATGTGTTCCGTAACGGGACCATAGCATCCCTCGTTGTTAGAACACCTTTTTGTTGTAGCATAAGAAGAAAGAAAAATTAATTGTTTTACTTTTATATCTAAGGATGGCTCCATAGAATTTTCGTGGCTTTTAATGGTGGAAAGGATAAAACTTAAGTATACTCATTTTGCCAACTGAGATATTGATAGTAAGTTTGAGAAAATTGCAAATTTGGTCCCACTCGTTTTGGCCAAAATCATAATTGATACCAGAAGTTGCATTGTGGTCCTTTTTATTTTTTTGTTACACAAATGGGTCTTATAGCCGTCAAAACTAGCTAATAGGGCTCACTTGAAGACATTAGCAACTTTTGGGACCAATTTTGCAATTTTTTAAAAGAAAATGAAAAAACGAGTTCTTCAAGTTCGTTTAGAAGAGAAGTCAAGTTATTTTGATGTTTAATTCAAAAGTGAAAAGTTGATTTTTTGTTTAAATAGTTTGACTTACTTCTAAGGAATTTACTGAATGAAATTTAATTTTTTTTTTTTTTTAAATTTATCTTATTGTGCACTTTAATTTTCAAAATTGTATGCCAAAATATTGTCCATTTTTCGAAACATTTGATGTGTCATATTTTCTTGAAACATATAGGTATCAATAAATTTGTTTAAAAATGAAAATATATTTTAAAATACAAACTTGCTTAAAAGAATAAGTTAGAAAATTTATTAAAAAAATTTTTTAGAAACATTTTTTCAAAATTTTTTTAGAGAATGTTAAAAAAGTATATTACCATGCTTCCCTAAGAATACGTTTAATTTTTTTTAATAAATTATAAAAGATAAATATAACTAATATACAATTCTTTCACAAGTTTGATTTTTTCGCAACTTAAAATAGTAAGTGAGAAAATTTATTTAATTTATTTCTATTAAGAACATATTTTCAAAAAGTGTTCAGTAAATGTTAAAAAATTATATTATCATTCTTTCCAAACAATACGTTTAGTTTGTTTTTTAATAAATTATAAAAGATAAATATAACTAATATACAATTCGTTCACTTTTTTTTATGTTGCAAATTACAATTTTACTTGATTAGATAGAATAATTATTTAATCGAGTAACTTAACAAAGCAGTATAAAATAATTTTTTAATTAGTTCATGATAAATAAGATGCGAAAAAATTATACGATATATTTTTCTATATATAAGTGGGAACAAATGTTCATTTTCACTTAATTTAATGTCAAATTTTGTTTTATTATGCTTAAAATTGACATTTTTTTAAACAAATATGTAATTTGTAAAAATAAATAGATTTCTAATTTATGGTTGTCAAAATAAAATTAATAAACAAAAAATTATTAAAATATTCTTTCTAAGAAAATAAACAATAAAAAGAATTAGACTAGATTGATCAAAGAAAAATATACCTAGAATGAGAGAACAATGGGTTCAAGATGCCAAGATTTAATTGTGTCTCCACCATCACTACAAAAAAAATTGTTATATTCTAACAGAAAATCCTATAATAATATATTCCAATGGAAATTCCAACAAATATTTCAATGGTATAGCTTCCGTTGGAATGATTCTAACGGAATTTCCAATGAAAATATTCCGTTGGAATGTATTTTTCATTGGAATTTTAGATGGAATTTGATGATTCCAACGACTATATTTCCAATGGCTTTTGGCCGTAGGAATTTCCGTTGGAATTTTTATTTCCACCACCGTTGGAATCGTCAAAATCCAACGGAAATTCCAATAGAAAACTCATTCCAACGGAATATTTTTGTTGGAATTTCCGTTGGAATTATTCCAACGGAAATAATAACATTGAAATATCCATTAGAATTGCCGTTGAAATTCTATTGGAATATATTTCTGTTGGAATTTCATTATTTTCTTGTACTCAGAATTGATAATGGGAAAGATTTCCTTCTTCCGGTGGTATAAACCGATCAAGTAGAGTTTCAACTATAGCAATGAAAGATTCTACTTAACCGTATCCTTTGATGACTATAATGAAAGTTTTATACACGTGTCAATTTTTGTGTCAATTTTTGTGGATGATTGTCTAGTCAAGATGTAAGCGAGATTGTAAATTATGAAGTCCACGAAGTTTCGGTTGCATTTTATCACAGACTAGAGAAATTCTAGGTTAAGAAAAACAAGTATAATACATTTTACGCTAACAATGTCTTATTCAAAGTGAAAGGACCAAACATTATTAGAATTAGAATATATTTCAAACATTTCACCACTCTCTGAGTCTTGACCCACTCGACCTCATCACACTGCATTCCAACACTCAATTCCACACCAAAAACTTAAAAACATCCCTCTTATTAAATTAAAAAAAAAAAAAGACGAGTATTTTCTTATTCATTTATTTTCTTCATGCGGCTACGCATAAGTAGGTGCCCCAGGGGAGTAAACTAGGACGGTGCGAAGCAGCGTCTCGACTGCAAGTATGGGGTACAAGATCGCGCCACCTGGCGGGACAAACGTGCATGAGCCGTCCATCGGCAATGACACGTTGATGTAGCACAGCTGCAACTTGTTGGTATGTATTTCGACTACACTGAAAGTGAAGGAGTAGACGCCTTCATTATCTGTGGTCGTGTTTTTTAGCAAGACATTGCCGATGTAGGAATTCGGGCACACGACCTCTACTTGTGCTCGGGAGATCACCGAGTACGTGTGGGCCACGGATAGGGAGGAGTTGGGACAGGTGGCGACACCGGATAGGGTGACGTCGTATTGAAGGGCTGATAGGGTAATGCCCGACAACGCAATCGAGACAAGGGTTGTGAGAAGGAGAATGTTGGAGAAGGGAACCATTATTATTATTATTATTATTATTATTATTATTATTATTTTTTATTATTATTATTTTTTCTTTTCTTTTGAATATCGTTATGGTTTTTGTGGTTTTGATTATTGTTTCTGAGACTTGAGAACATTTTTTGGCCATGCAGGTTTATATGGGAGGGGGAAAGGTGGAGATGGCAACTAGCAAGTAGATTGAGAGTTTAGTTAGGTGAGGAGTTTGACTTTTATTTCTTTTTAATACATGTTAGGTTCAGCTATAACTCATAAATTTGGGTTCTTTTTTATTTACTTATCACAAATTTTGGTGTGAGGTGGCCTAGTCGTTACTCTCATACTATGAGAACAAAAATGAATAGCAATACTATCAAATGTATACTTATGTTATCGGTTTTGTTATGGAACCATCGAATGACTCGACTTATGGAACTATCCATAATTATCCACAAATGGTGTATTGACACGTGTCCTGCAATAAATACACATAGGACACGTGTTAATACATAAAGTTATGGATGACTCCAAAAAGAAGCCATCTGATGGCTCATAGATTTACTGCTTATGTTTATGTTGTTTTTCAGTGTGTGGTATTTTAATTAATTTCTAATAAAAGTATGTATATTTATGAGAAAAATATGCCGACCTAACGGAAGACCTATTGTTTTCATATTTATTTGGTCACGTATAGAGTAGGGAATTTCACCAAGGGACTGGTCGATTCAATTTATTACAAAGTACTAAGTTTCTCTACAATTAATGTATGAGTTACGAACCGAAGATAAACAACACCTCAACATTTGAATGTGCCACATCTAGTGAGAAGCTTTAATGAGTACTTGCATTATGAAGGTAGCTAAAAAAAATAGGCTAGCATAGGTAACATTCTTAGGGGTGATTGTTTAAAAAAAACAACCACCAAAAAGTCATATCTCAACTCAAATCTAACTCTTAACTCAACGTCACTATTCTTAATATTATTAAATAAT
The DNA here is from genome assembly GCA_008636005.1 of Striga asiatica. Taxonomy (NCBI): domain Eukaryota; kingdom Viridiplantae; phylum Streptophyta; class Magnoliopsida; order Lamiales; family Orobanchaceae; genus Striga; species Striga asiatica. The sequence goes on from BKCP01002447.1 coordinate 819,397, forward strand.
ACCAATCAATCATCCATACACACCACATCAATTTTAATTCACTATTCATTCTCTCACATAATTTTTACTACCCATCACTTCCAATCATATCTCTTCTATTTTTAATCAAATCAACTTTAATTATTTTATTTTAATACAATCTCAAAATCCCACTCAACTCTAACCCAACTAACCTTTTCAAAATTAACTATGATTAACCAAAGAAACCAATCAAAACCAAATTAGTCTATAAACAAGCACACCCTTAGCAAGTCTTTCCCATATGTAAGTAGTAAGCAGGCGAGTAAATAGGTAGCAATATTGGCCTCACCTAAGACCCTTTGGTCAAGTTCCAATTTCATCAAGACACGAATATATAATATAAATAACTCAAAACATTCACTTCAAGAAAATTGTTTCGTACAATCAATTTATCGCTACTATAACATTTCAATACTATTTAACCGCACAATTGATCCAATCGAGCTCATCACAGTGCATGCACTTCTAATTCCAAACCACAAACTTAAAAACATACCTTACTAATAGACAAGAACCTTTATTTATTATTCATGGGGGCAATGTAGATTGAGGTGCTCCAGGACCCTGCCAAATAAGTCTGAGCATTACTGGAAAAATGACAATGAAAGACTAATCATAACTTGCCATACAATACACCAACATTGCCACAACTTATTTCATTTTAATTTAACTTTCCACACATTACTCAGAACATAATCATATACGAACAAACAAATATACGGCAAACATATTCGAAAAGGGAAAAAAAAACAGAAACTCGATCAATATTACCACAACTCACGTATCAATACTCTCTGAAAGTGAGATTTAGACGGCCAGGTCTAAGATCCGTTTCATCCAAAAGAGCCTTAGGTGCACTATTAGCAACAATCTGACTGACCCCATGAAATATCAACCTAGATTTACCACCGAAAATTAACACGTCCCCTGACTCCAGTAATACTTTTTCAGCCCGTTCAATGTCCCTCTGCTCCCCATACAGAAATTCAGCCGAGTCCCCTATAGAGAAAGACACCACCGGAAGTCCTTTGCGTAGACTTTCTTCACTTTCATCTTTATCCTGCAACACAGGAAATAAATAAACAACTATTAGTTAACCTTTAGAATCAATAACGTAAAAATACCATGTATTAGGAAGTATTAAACATACTAACCTGATGAAGCCCGAGTTGTCCGGACTTGGTGTAGAAATTGACGATGCAGATATTTGGGGACACTGAAGGAATAATATTCCGCTCTTTCCTTACTTTGGGTTGTGATTCCAAATGACTATGGCACTCTTGAAGAGCCCCTTGAACCAATTTCAATAAATCGCCCGGGATTGGGGGAGGTTTGGAGTCATCAACGGGCCTCCTGTCAACGTACATGTTTGTCTCGGGATCCCAGTTTTTACCAAGACACATCATTTTCAATTTTAATATTGCTCCAGTACGAAAACCAGGTTGGTAAAAACCTCCTCGACCGCGACCAAGTTCTCGGCATGTCTTTATCAGTTTGACCTAAATAGACATAGAAAACCCCAGATGGAATTTGAGCATAGGGATATAAGTTGCTTAACGAACCATTCAAGGAAGCAGTGACAAAACAAAAATAGCAAGGATTAGTACTAAGTTAACTCTTCTTCTTAAGCATTTATTGTATTCTTTTCTGCATGTCCGTATAAAATAAATGAGCAATCTATCAACCGGATTTTCTACTTTTTCCTTTTCCTTTTCTTGGGAATGGGGGCCCGATTGAGCAAGTTACTCCCTCACCACTGCACTGCATATTCCCCATCATCTAATCCACACAACTACAATTATCCAGAAACAGATCGATAAAGTAAGTTTGATAATCTTGATCAACCCTCTCGAGCCCAATTACAGTCTAAATTAAATAAACTATAAATAACGCAGATACGACTACACAGCCGCATTGGGCATTCTATCACAGAATACAATCTCTAACCAAATTCGACAAATATGTTATAAAAAGATAGAAGAAACAGTGCAAATACAGGGCAAACAGTACAAAATACGAGGTAAACTCACCTGATCCTCTAACAATATATAACCCTTTAGAATAATCATCCCAGGCCTCAAAATCTTTACGTAATCGCCTTGCTCACGACGCTTCAATTCACTCCTCGTGATTCGGTTTTTATCAAATAGAGAGCATTTCAGCTTTGGAATTGTCATATCTCTCTCCAAACATATATCAAAAGGAAAACCATTTTCTTGAGAATCGGACTTCTCAAATTCAACTTTCCCAGAAGTTTCCATGTGAATATCTTGAAAACCAGAGTTCACAGCTGATGAAGGTCCCATTTTGCTATCTGTTACACCACCAAGTAGGTTGGGGCTTAAACATGAGGATTCTCTCTGTTCCTCACCAGTCCTTGCATTAAACTCTGTGAGGGTCGGTAATGATATGGGATCAACTGTAAATGGTACTAATGGTTCTGGCGTCTTGATTTCTGCTAGTGATTCATTCGGGCTTCTATTAGTTGGAGGCATGCTTCCAACTCGACTGGTTACAGGATTAGGCCCGTACGGCTGACCATTTGTAGAAAACCCACTCAATTTATTTGTTACATCATCAACAGGTGATGTATGAGAATTTTTTCTTTCGGTTTCAGAAGACCCATTTTCTTGTGACGCGTGGTCCTGATGAGCTACAACCTGAAACCTTGAAATAGTAAATGCCAATGGCTGAATACTAATCTTATACCTAGTTCCTTCTAGCATATTAGTTCCTCAGATGGTCCTTAATACATATAATAAACACACAACTTACATACACAATAACACAGAATAATACCACTCTTTCCACTGTTTTACCTTACTTCTATCACATTCATTCATTTGTATTCAAACTTCGAAAACCTCATCATCAAATGAAAAAGGTCTCAATCTCCATGCAAAATTATAAATTCCTGTATAATTTCTACCCAAGTAGGGTACAGTGACAAGTCTACAACTTCCCATCATAATTACCAATAATTTTTTCAATGTGTGAACAGAAAAAGGTAAAACAATACGCAATCAATGAAGATCTAACATACTTGTCACATATGAAAAACGAAAGAACAAACCGATATAAAAAAAACGAATGAAACGGGTCAATAAGGAGGTGATAAAAATTACAGGGCTGTGACGAGCGACATATCGATAAGGCGATTGCCCTCTGGATCCCTGGTACCTCCAGCCGCCACCTCCTGCGCCTCCATGATATCTCCCGCCACCACCTCCTCCGCCGCCACGGTTCCTTCCGCCGCCGCGACCGCCATAGTGCCTTCCTCCACCACGTCCGCCGCCGCCACGGTTGCCTTCACCTGCAGAGCTCATGGGAATCAGGGGCTGAAACAAACTAAACAAAGAATTGGGGGAATCTGAAGAGATTGAAAGAGTGATTAGCGCTTATATAATTTTCTCACGCGGGAATTGGAATAGGCGGAGTTAGCACAATTAAAATAATAAATACTTGAAGGAATTAGCATAGTTGAGTTGAGAGGGCTCTTACGAGTCGGTCGTGAGTTCACTCAACGCATTGGATAAACGAGGTGAGCTCGAGTCGGGTTCATTAATATTGACGAATTTGAGCTAGTTTAACGACTTGTATAGTTAACGATCCAATAAACGAGGTGAGCTCGAGTCGGGTTCATTAATATTGACGAATCTGAGCTAGTTTAACGACTTGTATAGTTAACGATCCAAGTTTAGCTCAACTTCTAGGCTCATTAAATTTGAGAAACAAACTAAGCTCGAACTCGTTTATTGACCCATATAGTTAACGAACTGAGTTTAGTTCAACTTGAGTATTTATAACTCGAGCGCAAATCTATCCATATGATTTCTATGGTTGCAAAAGATTGGCATTGTCGAGAACTCGAGTTAATCTAAAGTTACCATGTTCTGCTTAGAATTTTCTAGGTTTTTTTCTTTTCTTTTCTGTTTCGAACAATTGTTGCTTAAACTTGATTTAATAGGTCAAACTTGTTAAAAAGCTCGAGTTTATCTCATAAACTTCTTTAGATAGTTTTCCAAATAAGTCCGTTGAAATTTTTATTTCAACTAATTTTACCAAACACTTTTATCATCTAAGTGAGTTTTTCAACCATAAGTCATAAATTATCAGCTATAAACTCAAAAGTGTTGAGTCTAAATGGTTGGCTCGCACACTTCGGAGGTTTACTTGAAAATAAATTATATTTATATTTATAACAATAATAATTTTTTTAATATTAATTAGAAAAATAAAATTATTTATCAATTAATATATTTATAAACAACAGGTAATTCATTAGAAACATCTTTTATTTTTTTTTATTAATAAAGGGCTCGAGCTGTTATGTTAAATAGGTATTGAAAAGAGTGGTTTCGGGGGTTAAACCGTACGACCTCTCTTTAAAAGTGAGATCTATACAATCTTCTCGATAACATGATGTTTAAACATTTATAATAAATTATTATATTTATTGACTTTAAATCCACCTTGTTCTTGCATCTTGTAGGTATTCAAATAATGGATAAAGAAAATGCAAAACTTATTAGACATATTAGAATGGCGAAAATGAAAGAAAAACGTGGACTATCTCCTGGAGGCATTGAAACTATTGTTTCGGGTGAGTATATTTTATGGGACTCTTTTAAATTTTGTATTATATATAATAATTGCAGCTTATAAAGTGCACGGGTAAGAGATATTCATCCCCCTTAATATAATTCAAAACATGTTGAGCCTAAATGGTTGGCTCGCACGCTTCGGAAGCTTACTTGGAAATAAATTGTATTTATCCTTATAACAATAATAATTTTTTTAATATTAATTAGAAAAATAAAAGTATTTATCAATTAATATATTTATAAATAAAAAGGTAATTCATTAGAAACATCTTTTTAGTTTTTATTATTAATAAAGGGCTAGAGTTGTTATGTTAAATATGTATTGAAAAGAGTGGTTTCAGGGGTTAAACCGTACCACCTCTCTTTAAAAGTGGGATCATATACAATCTTGTCGATAACAAGCTGTTTAAACATTTATAATAAACTATTATATTTATTGACTTTAAATTCACCTTGTTCTTGCATCTTGTAGGTATTCAAATAATGGATAAAGAAAATGCAAAACTTATTAGACACATTAGAATGACTAAAATGAAAGAAAAGCGTGGACTATCTCCTGGAGGCATTGAAACTATTGTTTCAGGTGAGTATATTTTATGGAACTTACTTTTAAATTTTGTATTATATATAATATGCAACTTACATAATTATAAATTAATATTTTATTTATGTAAAATGCAAACAGTATATATTTCTTTGATTTTTCTTATATATTCGATGTCAGACACTCTATCTAGTTAAGCAAGAAAGTTCAGAAAGTCCTTTATAGATGCAAGGCGACAAAACGGCATTCAGTGTAAACAACTGATTTTTTAAATGCAATAAAATGCTCTGGAGTTCCTAATCACATCTTAAAATTGAAAGCTGGTATTCCCGTAATGCTGCTTCGAAACATGGATCAATCTTTTGGGTTGTGTAATGGCACCAGGTGAGTGATTACTCGACCATTCTTTTATTTTATTTTTTTGCATTTATACATTTCTAAATCTTAACTAATTTATTATCTATCGTTATTGTAATGTTATTACTTTTTAACAACAACAACAACAACATAGCCTTTTAGTCCCAAGCAAGTTAGAGTAGGCTAGAGATGAAATCCAAGAGAACCAATGGTAAGAGAAAACACAAAAAAGACTCAAAACAAAAGGAAAAGATTGAAGCAAAAGAGAAATGAGCAAAAGTCACGGTTCTGGCACGTTGTTTGCTAGTCTCCAAGCGCTCCTATCCACCGCTAAATCCTTGGAGATATTCCAATCTTTAAGGTCTCTCTTAACCGACTCTTTCCAAGTGAGCTTAGGTCGACCTCTACCTCTCTTTACATCATCGACCCGCTGTAGAACTCCTCTACGCACCGGTGCATCAGGAAGCCTCTGTTGGACATGTCCGAACCACCTCAGCCGATGTTGAACCAATTTCTCCTCAATTGGAGCCACCCCGACCCAATCTCGAATATACACATTCTGGATTCTATCCCTTCTTGTGTTATTACTTTTTAATTAGAACGAAAAACTGATAACTTTAATAAATAATCATTATTTATTTTATAGGTTGTGTAATGACACCAGGTTAGTCATCACTCGACTTGGAGATCGCATTGTTGAGACTAAGGTTCTATCGGGAAGGAATATTGGGAACAAAGTACTTATTCCGCGGATGTTATTGACTCCTTTTGATGTGAGATTGTCTTTCAAGTTTCAACGAAGACAATTCCCACTTATGGTTTGTTTTGCAATGACTATTAATAAGAGTCAAGGACAGACATTGTCTAACGTCGGATTGTACTTGCCTAATCTTGTATTCAGTCATGGTCAACTTTATGTTGCATTATCTATAGTTAAAAGTATGAGAGGCTTGAAAATTCTGTGTTGTGATAAAGATGAAAAAATTGTAAATAAAACTATTAATGTAGTATACAAAGAAATTTTTCAAAATTTGAAATAATATCAACTTTGATATTTTCTATTTTTGCACTTTTATACGACAACATGTATTTTTTCTATTATTTTATGTTTTATTTTTTTTTTCAAACAACCCGTGTAGTACACAGGTATCGTACTAGTATTTATTCATAATAAATAATAAATAGATTGTTAAATATCAAAATATTGTTCTATATATATAGATGACACAAATAAAAATGAATATTAATAATAAGAACTAATAAGAATGAAGTGCAGATGATATTAGGAATAATTTGATGATAAATGCTCTTTTAATCGACTGAATAATAGCTAAATTAATGAAAAGAAACACAATCTCCACATCCCATTTTTATATTACTGATGATTAATGATTAATCTATATTTACTTATAACTGAAACATACCCCATTTTGCAACTTAATGGAACTGCAAAGCATACAACGGGCAATGGAAAATTCTATTTCTCATCCACATATTTAAACCCACAAGCAGCAACTTTAAAAATCATTACTGGATTCAAATTTTCATGTACAAAAACAAAAAAACCAGCACCATTTAACAAAAATTGCACAGAAGACCGAACAAAACAAGAAGACACTCTCATCAAACAAAATACGAAGTACACGTTACAACATACAGTAGCCCCAGAAACCAATATCCCTAAACACAAAAAAACCTCACAAAAACATCCTACAAAGTCAGAAAAGAGAGAAATAACAAAAAAAAAAAGAAAAATGGAAAACCGAAAAACTCGACCAGCGATTGATCACAAGACGGCCTAATTAAACAAAGTTTTCACACGAAACACGGTGAAAGAAAGACTGAAAGGGAAAAAAAATTAAATTACTAATAATACATGAGCTGCTGAGGAGCTACACGTGCAAGCTGCCGCTCGTAAGCCAGAAGATCGGCTGCCAAAAGTCCTGGCAGGGTCGCCGGAGCCGGTGGCGGAAGAGGGTTGGAGGCCGTCCCGTGTGGAGTCGGCTTGTTTCCCCACGAACACTGTGCAAAAGCCAACTCGTGTGGTAACATTTTTCTAGTGAGGGTACAAGATAAAACAAAAGCCAAGATCTGCCTCGAGAATTACCTTAGGTTTTTTGAATTAATTCTAGGATTGCTCAGAAGTATCCCTAAAGATTTTATTTCATCTTTTAAACGGTACACTTACTATTCCACATTTCTATAAGATAAATAATTCCAATCTCGTATGTCGCATATTATGAAAATACTACATGTGGCTCTTTCGTTTTAAACACACAATTGACTTTTTTTTTTTTGGTAATTTCAAGATAGGTCACTCCTTATGGCTATGTTTGGTAAACCTAGCTTATCAATCTAGCTGATAAGCTAGCTTATAGTTTTCAAGTGAATTTCGAGCTTATAGTTGATAGCTTATAACTTATGGATAAAAAGTTAGCTTATATGATAAAAGTATTTGTTAAAATTAGCTAGTTGAAATAAAAATTTCAACAGGCTTACTTGAAGAGCTACCAGGATCATAAAAACTTATGTGATAAGCGCGAACTTTTTAAAATAACTCGTCTTACCAAAATAAGCTTATTTAAATAGAGGAAGTTTATAAGCTAATCAAATAAGCTAAGCTTATATGCTTACTAAACACAACTTATATCATCCTTGTTACAAAAAAGTTAGTTAGTGTGCTAAATTCTTGAATATGCCAGAGTCAACTAAGAACTTATGTATAGGCAAATGAACTGTTTGTATACTAATAAGTAGGAAAACAAACCTTGATCTGTTTGCCGTACATGTACGACTGAGTATTTCCCATTGAAATAGCCATAGCAGCCTCTGCATGAGTGCTGTACCTAACGAAACCAAACCCTTTGTCTCGTTGGACTCTAACTTCCTCAATTGATCCAGCACCAAACGCATGGAAATGGCGATGAAGGTCAGCTTGGGTCACCTGAAAAACCAAATCAAGACAATGTGAAAAATTCCAATTTTAACGGTTTACAGTCAAAGAAATTTTGTACTTGCCTCTGGAGCAAGATTCCCAACATACACGGTGGTGTATTGAGGGTTATTCTCAGGAGCATCACTACTAGTAGCCTCTTTAACATCATCTGTAAGAGGAGAAAATGTTCAATGAACAACTACACTCAATAGTTCAAAGTGAAGAGTAATACAAACACAGAGGAGAAAAAAATTTTGAAGGCCAATTAAATTCTCTGTGTCACGCCCCCCACACGGGATTGGACGGGGACGCGACACCAAGCAGTACTATGATGAACAATAAATAATAACAAGAAAATAAAACAACAATTCGGACTTAGTTCGGTGATAATAAGTTTGATAGTTGGGATACAAGTCATACAACATGATCTGAATAAATACAAATTATAAACTGACAGCGAATTAGTCTCAGAATAAAACAAGTACCAAATGACAATGGATAATACTGAGTCTCAATTTTAATAACATCCCAAAATGACTTTTATTTAAGACCATGCTAACAATAAAGAGGCCAGAGGCCAGGTGGCAAATTTTTCTTCCACCATGGTTGGCTCCTCATCTGGGGGGTTTCAATATACAAAATAGGTTGGGTGAGACAAAAACTCTCAGTCAGGTGAGTGTGTGCAATGTGGCTTGATTTTTCAAGAAATTGTGATTTATGATAACTATTAGCATTCACATATAATCAAAGCATAGACATTCTTCAAGGAAATTAACATCAACATGGACAGGGAAAACACTTGAAAACTACCCTGTCCACGGACCTATCAATAATACTATCATCCAAAACATTTACAATAATATCATCCGAAACAAGTGTCAACAAACAACATCGTCCATGGTGCGATAAGTAAAAATAAAAATCCTACAACAACAACAACATACCCAGTATATTCCCAACAGGTTGGGGTCTGGGGGGTCAGTTGTACGCAGACCGTACCCTTGTAATTATACAAAAAGGTTGTTTCCATAGTAACCCAAGGCGCATTGCGCCGTTTGATATATTTTTTTTTTCTAGAAACTTCACTAATAGAAGAAGCACTAGAATTTAATTGAGCCATTTTGATCTAGTCCATTATTAGCACTATGCCAGGAGAATTGTCAATAATGACTCTTCCAGCTCCATTTGCAATGGACAAAAAAAAATAATAATAATAATAATCCTAATCAAAGCAATTCTTGGGTGGTCAATCGTCATCCGACTCATGTGCAGGCTGAGGTCCATCAGTCGAAGTTGGTCTCTGAGCGGCTGTCAGTACCATCCCTAGAGTCGATGTGGTAGGTTGTTGGTAGACGTGCCTCTGCTATAAGTTGACACTCAAGAATGTCAATCCGCTGACCTCCTAAAGAGACCCGTCGACGCAGCTTTTCTGCTTCCATTATAGCCATTACATCCTCCTTCAGCTTCAGTTGAGGCTCCAAATTCGTCACCTTAATATCAAGTCCCGCTATCTGATTCCTTGTCAACTAGCTCCTGCTCCATTTCCTCACACCACTCCTGCTGGTAATAATGTTCGGCATGATGTTCCACCTGATTTAGTTGTGCCTCCAATTGTTCAATCAACACCTTGCTGCCCTCAAGATGATTAACAATTCTTGACAATAAGAAGAGTGCATCCCTACGATTTGTTGAGTCTCAGTAAGCTGAGGTGCTGCTCCAAATCGTGAACGCGCTCCACTTGCGCGAATAGCATCTGGTGTTCGTTCTCCCACTTATTCATCCATTGTTGCAGCGTCTCTTCTAGATTCTCTCATACGTCAAAAAAGAACAGAAAGAAGTAGACCCCTTCCCACATCCTCATTGCCCGGGCCCACACAATGGAATGAGTGGGAGAACAAACACCAGATGCTACTCGCGCAAGTGGAGCGCGTTCACGATTTGGAGTAACAATTCAGCTTACTGAGGCTCAACAAATCGTAGGGATGCACTCTTCTTATTGCCAAGAATTGTTTAATCATCTTGAGGACAGCAAGGTGATGATTCAACAATTGGAGGCACAACTGAATCAAGTGGAACATCATGCCGAGCATTATTACCAGCAGCATTAAATGGAGCAGGAGCGGTGTGAGGAAATGGAGCATAAGCTAGTTGACAAGGAACATCAGATAGCGGGACTGAATAATAAGGTGAAGAATTTGGAGCACCAACTGAAGTTGAAGTTGAAGGAGGATGTAATGGTTGTGATGGAAGCCGAAAATCAAAAGCTGCGTCGACGGGTCTCCTTAAAAGGTCAGCGAATTGACATTCTTGAGTGTCAACTTGCAGCAGAGAGGCATGTCTCCCAATAGCGCGACTCTAGTGATGAGACTGACAGTCGCTCAAAGACCAACTTACACCTGCGCCATGTGATCGTAGTAGATAGTTCCGAGGAAGACCCAGAGGAGGACATGATGGAGTCGGATGACGATTGACCACCCAAGAATTGCTTTGATTAGGATTATTATTTTTACTACTTGCTTGATTATCGCACCATGGACGATGTTGTTTGTTGACTTATGTTTTGGATGCTATTATTGTAACTGTTTTAGATGGTATTATTATTGATACATCCGTGAATAGGGTAATTTTCAAGTTTTCAAGTGTTTTCCCATGTTAATTCCCTTGAAGAATGTCTATGCTTTGATTATATGTGAATGCTAATAGCTATCATAATTTATAATTTCTTGAAAAATCAAGCCACACACTGGCACCCACTCATTGATAATTTTTGTCTCACCCCACCTATTTTGGATTTTGAACTCCCAGACGAGGAGCCAACCAAGACAAACTCTGGAGAAGAATTTGTCAACTGAATCCTGGCCTCTTTATTGTTAGCGTGGTATTTTGGGATGTTATTAAAATTGAGGCTTAGTATTATCCATTGTCATTTGGTACTTGTTTTATTTGAAACTATGTTGCTGCCAATTTGTAATTTGTATTTATTTCAGACCATGTTATATGACTTGTATACCAACTATCAAACTTATTATCACTGGACTAAGTCTTAATGGTTGTTTTATTTTCTTATTATTATTTTTGTATTATTTATTGTTCATCAACTGCTTGGCGTCACGTCCCCGTCCAATCCGGTGTTGGGGCCGTGACACTTTGTCAAAACAAAAACAATATAAGTCAATTTAATAATGAAGTGTGTTTTGCGAGAGGTGTCATGAAATGTCAGTAATCAGAAAACATAGGCCAACTAAAATGGAATATCAACATATTTTTAATATATTATGATCTTCTTCTTCAGCTTAATGATAATTCTCATATTCGTGAGCTACAACAAATTACTCTTGTTAGGTTGAAAAGTTCAAGTAGGTAATATAGCTGAACTTGACTAAATCTACCAAGATTCCAACAATCACATCACATAACTGGCTTATTTTCCCTTGATCAGCCTTTTAATGCAGCTAACAATGCAGTTAAATGCAATTACAGTATCTTACAATTATAGTCTTACTGTCTTCTTTGTTCTTTTTAATTTTATTTATGCCCTCATCACAATCCCAATGCAACTCAACGTAATATTTCCTCTAAACTTGCTAACCTGTGGAGCCATTTGTAAGTTCTACAACACTTTTAGCATCTGAATTTGCCTTTTCATCACTGGTTCCAGCACCTTTGGTGGCCCAGTTGCACCGAATCTGCCTGCTGCCAAGCCATTTTCCTGAAGAGTTGCCACATCAACGAACATTATTTCTTATGAATAAACCAGCCAGACACAGAAAAACAAGTATACATTTCCAACAAGAAAAAGAAAAGATAAAAAGAAATTACTCAAAATAGTTCTCACCAGATAATTCATTTATTGCACTTTGAGCATCCTGTGTAAAAAGACCCAAATAGTCAACTTAAGTCACTGATATTCTTATTTGGACAATTTGAATAAAGTCACACAAACAAACCTCCTGATTCCGGAAAGACACAAATCCAAAGCCCCTAGAACGTCCAGTCTTTTGATCCCACATAACCTTTGCATCACTAAAACAAATAGAGAGACAATTAGCACCTACATCAAGCTACTAAGCACATGGCACTTGAGAATTTACTTTGACAAACTACAAGATACAAAAATGTGGTCACTTCCCATCTTACAACTAAATTTGAAGAATTTGGACCCATTGTGTTCAAGCGAGTGGGTGCCGCACACACACACACAGAGACTTACGAGCAACTAGGATACACTGAGAAGCAAGCAAGCAACATGGCATCATTAACCTCTGGGCTGAGATCCCCAACAAAGATGTTGAAATGGCCTATATAAGATCATTGAAATTAGACCCATATTTACCAAATTGGTATATATATGTGTGTGTGTGTGTGTCAATGCTCAAAAAACAAACAAAAGAAAAATAAAATAGAATAAACAAAAAAGTGAACCCACCTGATGTGTCCTCCTTCTGACCACTGGCATATGCCCAGTTAACTTTAATCGGTTGCCCAAACCTGCAAACCAAAATCAATCAGTGTTACATATTAAAAAAAACAATTGAAAATGAGCACACTAATAATCTGTACTTACAGATGCCTTCCATTGAGGGACAATATTGCAAGTCCAGCTGATCTTCGGTCAAAGTAATGAATAAATCCATAGGACGACTGCACATATCAAAAAAGACGATTGTTCACCAATACCATCTCATGAAAATAAACCAAATTTTTTTGAAGCCACTATTTACAAGAAAAAAAATACTGCAGAAAGATGGGGGCACCTTCTCTTTCCTAATAAGCTTGCAGACCTCCACAGGACCAGTACTAGCAAAAACTTCTTGAAGCAATGGTTCCGTCACCTGTATGTGAATATTTCCCACATATCTGCATTTTTTCAAAAATGAAATAGCTAAAAGTTAAAACCCAACAAT
>BKCP01002447.1:833058-848585 GCA_008636005.1 Striga asiatica
AGAAAAAAAAAAAAAGAAAAAAAGTAGAGGCACAGGTATCAGAATGCAGGTGTGGGAATGATGCTGATGGCAATATAAAAGGAACCACTAAGAGAGTGAAAAAAGCAAAATGAATCTACTCTTTCAATCAAACAAATCAACTAGTAGAAAGGTTATAAAACCTCTAAAAGTTAAGCACATGCAAATTGGCTGACATCTCATCCGATAGCAAGCATTATACACTTGATTATAAACACCACAGATGAAATTCAGCCCATATTGAGCACAACAGAAGACACATTTTTTTTGGATTCTCTGTTCATTGAACCCGTTTACATACTTCCATTCAAGGACATACAACCAGTAACTTCCACATCCCAGAAGCTATTTTCCTTTGGAGCTTACATCCAGTTGTAAAACAAAACATCCATGGTTCACTGAATCAGATTACACTCACGAACAAAGAGCACTACATCATCTAAAACCTGTAGCATTTTGCTTTAGGAACTCCCAACTGTTCATATTCCAGCCAAGATACATCATCACTAGAAAAATGATAATGCACTAAATTACCTTCATACCAAGTGCACATCAAATAGTTCCTATCCCACTCGACTAACGATATGAAGCTGACACCACTTTCAAGATCCTTATAGTCAGAATATCCAATCCATAATTTACCAACCAAAATCTAATCTCAACTCGACCAATGGGCAGAGGCCAAAAACAAAAAAACATAAACAGCCAAAAATAGCTAATATGGCACGACACCGCACTTAAATCCATAACTGAAACAAAAAGATAAGAAAACAAAACAACGATCCCTAACATTCTCGAGATCGTCCATTAATATAATCAAACAAAAACAAGACACGAATAATCACCACATATTCCACTCAAAGCACAACCAAATGGTGCGGAAAAATTTAATCCAACCGAAAGTGAACCTGCGGAGCAGCTAAGAGACCAGGGTGGTAAAGCGACTGCTGCTGGAGAATAGCTTGCTGCATCAAAGCCTGTTGCTGCTGCTGCTGCTGCTGCTTCAATCTCTGATTCTGCATTTTCGATCGGAAATCCAATTGAAAAAAAAAAAAANGTGATCGACGAGATAATCACAAGAGTTAGGGTTTGTCGATCGAAGCAAAGAGGGGATCCTCGAAGAAGTAAAAGAAAATAAATAAATGAGAGAAAATAAAATGAAAGAAAAAGACGAGCGAAATTGGAAAGAGGGGACTGACTGGAAAAAGGGGGGAAATTTTAATGCCACGGTAAAGGTTATTTATAGATGAGATTTTACCGGGTTGTATTTTGCCAAGCGGAACATATCCATATTACCCACCATGACACATGAACCAATCAATCAAGCTCGTATTGTATTCTCAATTAAGGATCACTCATATAAGGATATTGTGTCTTTTAAGTTAATGGAAGAGTTGATAACACACAACACATACGTGAAATCACGAACATGATATGAAAATATATCTTTTATGTGTATATATACTATATAGAAAGTATGTATATAAGTTTAAATTTTTTAAATTAATTACTAATTTAACTAACGAATTTCGTAATTCACAGACCACTAATTGTCGATTATGGAGTATTTGCATAGTTTTTAAATCCGGCTCGGTGATTGACCCGGGCAGGTCCTCGGGTCACCGGGTCAATTGTTGAACCGGATAATTAATTTAAGAATTTTTAAAATTATATATAGAGTATTTTTGTTATATAAATATACATGAAAGTAACAATAAATGTTTTGTGTATAAAATTTGTATATTAAAGTGTTAATAATATGTATTTCATGATAAATATTTACCATATAAACATATATACATATTTTTATTTTCAAAAAACAAAAAAAAATAAAAAAAATATAAAAAATATATATGGACCGGGTCAACCGGGTTGACCCGGCCGGGTCAATGCCCCGGGTCGGCCGGGTCTCTGCCGGGTCGGCCGGGTTTTGACCGGGTTTGACCGAGTCCTTGGTTGCCCAGTCCAAATACTCCACCCGGACCGATTCCGGCTCCGGGTCAACCGGGTCCCGAGTCGACCCGCCGGACAGGTTCGGGTCTCAAAACACTGAGTATTTGAAATGCGACTACGATTGTAAACATAATTTATTTGATTTAAATCAATTGGATAATTATTTTTACCATTTTCAAATCAAAAATCAATTCAAATCAATTCAATCAAACTCCCCACGATATTAACAATATAATTAAATAATATCAATCAATTATTATCACACATAATATCAATTTTAATTCACTATTCATCAATTCACATATTTTTAATTATCCATCAATTTCACCCACATGTCTTTTACTTTTATATCACATCAATTTTAATCATTATATTTTCAATAATATTTTAAACACAAATTCATAATTTTTACTCAATTCATTTTAATCAAAAGTAACACATTTTATTCAATAAATTAAAATACAATTCAATATTTTGTTTTTCAAGTCCAGTAATTAAACTATTAATGTTTCATAGCATCATCATATACGAGCAATCTGTGGAATTGTATGCATAAAGAGTACTTTGACCTTTAGAGCGTGTTTATATACAAATAAAATCGCTCAAAATGAGTTTTTTTGGTTAACCATATATATTTAGTTTTGAAAAAAAATGGTATGGCTAGTGGTAAGTAAGAGTTTAGTTTTATATTAAAATAATATTTAAAATAAAATAATTAAGGTTGGTTTGATGTAAAAGTAGATGAGAGATGGTGTGAAGTGATTGTTAGTTAAAATTATGTGATTAGATGAATAGTAAATTAAAGTTAATGTGATGTGTAAGAATGATTGGTTGTTATTATTTAATTACATTGATAAAATATTAATGATAGTGGAGTTCAGTTAAAATTGAGTTATATTTTGATAATGAATCGAGTCAGAATTGGGGTTTTTCATATACAAATTATTCCTTCGATTGTATTAATTTGTGAGTCTTTTCAGACTATCAAACTTTTACATGACTATTTTTAGTTTAGTGTTTCAATAATACAAATTGCAATGTGTTAATTATTTTGAATAATATATACTTATATTGTAAAATTTTGTATTTTTATTTAAATTATAATAATATAATTAAAAATATAAATAGTTATAATAAAAAAAATATGATTGCCTATGTAGCATTTTTATTTAGTACAGCTATCTCTTTTTTTATTGTAAGAGCATCTTTAGCGGCAGGTTTTGAAGAGGTTTATAAATGTAAACCTATGGGTTTTGTTGTTAGAAAGGAGAGGTTTAAGGTTTGATAACACAAACCTGTGTTAACTGTACAAACCTCCTCTAAACCTCTAAAAGTTGAAATAAAAAAATACAAAGAAAATAAAATGGTGAGGGAAAGTTGCGTGTCCATGTGCAGTGTGATGTAATGTCCCTTTTTTATTTTCTTTATTCTTTTTTCTTTTCAACTGATTTTTGTTATAATTTTTTTTTATCTTCACTCTTTTCCATATTTTCCTTTTTATTTCTTCTCTTTTACGTTTTTTAATTCCTTTCCATTTGTTGACAAATTTTATATCGTTAAAAAATTATAATAAATATTGAATTTTAATTTTTTGCTAAAATAATTTTGTTCAAATAGTGTATATGTACTTATGTAGTTATCACAAATATATATTCAGTTTTATTAATTATGGTGTTAACTTTATTATAATTTAATAAATTTTAATAAATATAAATAGTTAATTTACATTTAATAAATTCAATAATAGCAAAATAAATAAAAAAATAAATGAAGTTTTATTTTTTAAACATGTCTAAAATATAAATGTATAATTTTTTTTTAATAAAAAATGGAGTTGTATAAAATAAACAGTGATGAAGTTGTATTTTTAAAAATTATTAAATTATATAATTATAAATATATATATAAATTTATATGCATCTATATATATGTTTTGATCTGATCAACTTTAAATATCTATAATTACTTTTTTATGTATTTATAATAAATATATGAAATATTTAGATTGAATAAAAATAAAAAGTGTAGTTGTATTTTTAAAATATTAATAAAAATATAATAGTATAATATTAATTAAAAGTAAGTGGAAAATATGTGGGACCCATAAATATGAGGTTTATGAAGTTTATTATTATTAGAGGTTTATGAGTGTAGAAGTAAGAATGAAGTTTTGAGTGATGTGGAGTGTTGGGAAGTGTAAAAAAAGATTTATGAAGATGTATTGTTAAATATGCTCTTATATTGGTAAAACCTTGAAAAGGAGGTTTGTAAACCTCACAAAACACTACCGTTAAAGATACTCTAAAAGCAAAATCACAAATGTTGATGTTACTTTTACCTGGTTAATCTGCATTTTAAAAAATACATACTTATATATAATAAAATATCATATTGTTATATTTTTTTTTCTGAAAGTTTGATATTTAAGTATACAAATATTCTATAGAGCCATTGGATAGTTTTCTTATGGAGTCATTCACCATTTAATGTATTGACACCTGTCCAAAGGGTATTTATTGCAAGACACGTTTCAATACACTATTAGTGAATAAGTGTGGATGGCTCCATAACAAAACTGGTTAAGTATAATATATATCTTCCAAAAAATATGGGCGTGATTGTATATAATTTCTACAGTAAATATCCCACTCAAAACTCAAATTTAACTCAACTTTAACTCAACTCCACTATCTCCAATATTATCAATATAATTAAATAATATCAACTAATCATTATTACACACCACATCAACTTTAATTCACTATTCACACACTCACATAATTTTAACTAACCATCGCTTCCAATTATTTTCTCATGCTTTTACATCAAATCAACTTTAATTATTTTAATTTAAATATTATTTTAATATATCCACTAACAACTAACCATATTACTTTTTTTCAAATTCAACTATAGTTAAGAAAAAAACTAGTTTTTACTAGTTGAATTCATATCCAATCACCCCCTATGTTTGTCTAAACGACAACTATTGAAATATAATACTCAAATGTCATAAATGTTCTCCTCCCTCTTTTGACTTTAAAATTATAGTCTTGACATGTAACTGAAATTGTAAATTAAAGTTAATTTCCTTACATCATATAATTTTCTTTAATAACTTTGTGATGCATAGCATAGGTTTATTTTGAAGGATTGATGACAAATTGTACACACTCCAATTTAAAAACTTCCTAAATTTGTTCCAACTCATTATTGATACTTGGGATATCATTAAAAAGTGAGTGAGAGTCAACTTCATCAATATTACATAGCTCATTACAGCTGGATAATGGTTGGAAAAAAAAAAGGGCTAGCTTGGAAAATTGTGTAGGCTTGAATTTTGTTAATCAGATTTAATTTTAAAAAAAAAGTGGTATGATTAGTTGTCAGTAAAATTTTAAGAATGTATTAAAATAATATTTAAAATAAAATAATTATTATTGATTTGATGTAAAAGTAATAAATAAATGATAGATAATTAAAATTATTAATTTATATTATTTAATTATATAAATAATATTAAGAATAATGAATTGAGTTAAATTTTGAGTATGAAATGAATGTGATCAAATTATTTGATAAACAAGTATGTCCTTAGGCTTTTAAAACTGACAAACAACAAAATTACACTTCATACATCTATTTATCCATTACCAAAAAATCAAAATCATGTAGACAATTTTTGTATGAGCAGCGTATCATACACGATGAGTATATATTAAAAAAATCACGTGAATTTAACTGAAGAATTTTAATATACCAAGTGTGTAGGTAATTGTGTCCATAAACTCTGATTTCTCAGACTTGTTAAAAATTAAAGCAAATGTCTTTTAAGATGTTTTGCCCAAAATATTATAAAATATCTAAATGACCCTTTGAATAATATTATAGAAAAAAAAAATAGAAATAATTATTATATGNATAGATATGTGGTACTACCTCTTATTCTTTTTAAATGTCATTTTGACTTTATCTACCATTAACCAAATAAATGACAGTTTTGAATCTTTTGTACATATTTTTTCATTATTATCCTCATTTAACTAATAAACACACTACGCTTTTTCATATTCAATTTTCATATTTTCCCAAAACATTCATTTATATTTTCATTAAAGAGGATTATTATTGATAAAAAAAAAAGAAAATCTTAATTATCGTGCAAGTTTTCAAAACGACATATTTTCATATTCAATTTTCATCTTTTCTCAAAACATTCATTTATATTTTCATTAAAGAGGGTTATTATTGATAAAAGAAAAAATTTAATTATCGTGCAAGTTATCTAAACGACATATATCATGAATAGGAGTGAATAATATTTAAGAAGCTTCGTCCGTACAACATTAGTGTTATTTACATGCGTATCATTTTCTTTTTTTTTATGCAAGAGCAAGAGCATGCGCACACACACCAACGCGGTGAAATTGAGTTGACTTCATTAACTGCACTCACATATTAATTAACTCTTAAAGTATCAAACTGTGGGAATTAATTCTTAGATTAACCATGTAATATTAAGAAGAAATTATTCCTTCTCTCATATGCTTAATATTCTTGTTTTTATGCATAGTTATTTAATTTGCATTGTTTTAAAGTATACAAATACTAATGTTGATTTAAAAACTAATATGGGATATCATACTGGATCGAGTTTACCCGAGAAGTAGACCAACCGAACCTGATGCACCCCTAGGTCGAGGGGAAGTTGAAGGTCGGAGAGGTCGAAAGAGACGTCATGAGGATGGAACACCAACAGGTCGAGCTAAGACCCTCTGAAGGCCGTGGAGAGCTCGACTTAGCGGGCATAGCACGAGCTCACTGAAGAGTGCATTCTGCCTCGAGGTAAAGAAGATTATTTGCATTATTATACCATCAGATAAAAAAGACTAAGAGATAAAAAGAATATTATGAGGATAATAACCACACGTGGATTAGACCACGTAGCCTTACGGAATTAGATAGTTCGGGCACCCGGGAAATATAGACGGGCAGTGGGGTAACTCGTCCGGGTAGTATAGGGCAACAAGACACTACCCCTATATAAAATGAATAGGGTTGAGCAAAACCGCATCGAAAATGAAAAATTGCACTGAACCGATGCGTTCGGTACAGCGCGGTTTAGTTTTTAAAAGGTTCGGTTTGTGGTGCCATTTAAATTTTAGAATACCGCAAAAAAATCGGTGCGTCTTGATTTTGAGTATGAAAAAATGCACCGCACCAAAATTTTGATGTGTCAAAATAAAGTTTCTGCTATATTACCTTACACTCTTAAAGTTTTACACGATTTTACATTTACAATTAATTAACTTTAAAGTTTAAATATAAAAAAATAATTTAGTGAACTTTGATTTGTGTTTTGGCTTAAAGTTTGAATTGTATGGTTTGAACTTTAGTTTGTGTTTTTGCATTTGTGTTATTTTCTTGCGGTGCAGTTCGGTGTACAAATTTTTTATTTTTGATTTTCAATTTTTGCGGTGCAGTTCGGCCCCTAAAAGAGGTTTTGGAAATCCAAACTCTACACATTAATCATACATTCTCCACATACTTATAGAGTTTTCATATATATTGTTCATCGTCTTCTTCATCTTCTGACTTGAGCGTAAGAGGCTCTATGCCGAAAATTCCCTTGACGTTGAATTTGTGCAAAATCATTTACCGGCGAGCTAGGAAGGCAATCTAGGTCTAAACCAAACATGTCGTAGGTCTTCTACATAACAGAAACAAATTCACACATATGAATATATATATATATATATATTAAATTACTTATATAAAATCTAACTTTGGATACCTTCAGTTTTGTACTTATAATAAATTTTGGAAACTTTTATAGAAACTATGGTTAGATTCTTATTATGGGCCGTTTTAATCTTGTGATGACTGTTGATTTAAAAGTAAATTTCGATAACTTCATTGTAGTCATTGGTAGGACCGAATGAACCCTACAGTACACACATATGGACTAACTGGCTAAAAAAGAAACAAAAACGAAACAACATCAATAAATAACCCATACAATTTATATCAAATCTATATATATATAAAGAGGTTGTTGAAAAAATACGTTAATAAAAAGTTTGACCTAATAAATAAAACAATTGACTTACTATAAATGGAATTCGAAAAAAATACATGTGAATCTTTAGTAACAAAATCTGAATCCTATTTTTTTGAAGATTCTTATGGCAAAATTTGGAGATTCTTATGGCAAAATTTGAATCCCATTTTTTTCGCATCATATTTTATTTTTTGTACCAAAATTTAAATCATATATTTTGGCAACAAATTTGGAGATTCTTATGCAAAAAATGTGTCAATTATTTATGAAAACAATTCTAAATACAAATTAACTTAAAGACCGTACAAATTGGATACGAATTTAGGAAACAAATAGTTGTATAATTCTTAACCAATTCTTTCAATTTTATTGAATAATTTTTTCTTTAAAAAAAAGTGTGTAAATTGGATAAAACCACGTGCAATTTTTATTTTAGAATAAAACTGATATTTGGACGGGATGTACATTCAAAATTGTGTCCACATTTTTTGTAACAAAAGCGATTCATCTTTGATATTTAAAGTCACCTTATCCAATTATTTAGGAAAAATTGTGTGCAACTTTTCAAAATTTAAATGCATCAATTTTTTTGGATTCTTATGTTTTTCTTAACCATGTTTTATCGAGATTTTGGTAAGTTCATATCATTTTTTTTTGTTAAGTTCATATCATTTTCTTTAGGAAAGAGACAGTTGCATAAACATTAAAAAATTGTTTCAATTTTTTATTAAAATTATTTTCAATTCAATTTATTTGGTAAAAAAATCGGTGCAGTGTTAGGAAAATTCGGTTGCATTTTTAGGAAAAATTGATGATTTTTTATTTTGTTTAAAAAAATATTCGGATCAATTTGCTTGATAATAATCAGTTTATTGGTAGAAAAATCGGCTTAATTTTCAGTAGTAAATTATAATCCTTTTTAATATATATAAAAAGGTTGTTGGAAAAATACTTAAATAGAATGTTTGACTTATTAATTAATTTGTTTGACTTACTAATTTAGGAAAATTTGTTAAAAAGCACGTGCAATTTGAGTAAAAAAAATAAGATTTTAAAAGCAATATTAGAATCAATTTCTTAACAAAAAAACCGGGAGGATGATGTTGAATTGTGGATGAGGATAATGTCAATTAATTCTTTCCGAATTGAAAGGTCACATGTGAAATATATACACCAAGGATATCTAATTTATTAGTTACTTAGGGAGCATGATTGTAGGAGATCAAAATATATCAATGTAAATGTAACATCAAACCATATAAAACAAGTTACGTTATAAGTAATTTAAACATTCTTAGTAAATTTTAAATTATTATATATAACAAATCCTTTGTTTTTTTATATATTAATAGATACTACCTCTTTTTTTTTTAAATGTCATTTTGAATTTATTACTTTTCGGAGGGTAGGCATCAACCAACTCACGGATTGAGCTTGCAATAACATTAAGCACTTTTTTCCCATGAACAATTAACCAAATAAATGACGTTTTGGATCTTTTGTACATATTTTTTCATTATTACCTCAATCTAGCTAATAAATACACTACATCTTTTCATATTCATTCTTCATCTTTTAACAAAACATCCACCTCTATCCTCATTAATGAGGGTTATTATTTACAAAAAAAAAAAATCTTAATTACTGTGCAACTTTTCAAAACGATACTTATTAAAAAAAGGAGGGAGTACTATATATGTACTTATATATCTATATATATATATATATATATATATATATTGAAAGAGGTTGATTAAAAAATTATTTATAGAAACTTGATAAAAAATTTGAGTCAAAACCTTTGACTTAGTTCTTTTGGAAATTCAATCCAATATTATAAAATAACAATAGGGATTTACTTTAAGTTGAGAAAAAGTTCTCGCCTAAAATTTTAGATTTTACTACAATTGATAACTTTTTTTTAAATTTTGAAAAATTGGGAGTTGATTTGTAATTTGAATTATAGCGCCGACGTTGGATGTGGCCGAGTCTATCAATGAGTACATGACATCATTGAATTTGTTGGATGGTCGTATGTACTTGAGTTCTGACAGTACATGCAAATCGGATTCTAATAATGATTTTTTGTCTGATCTCCATACGCCTGAGTTTTTGAATAGTATCAAGTGTTCCGAAATACCGAACCATGAGTTGTATTTGAAAATTGGAACTCCGATCATGTTGTTGCGGAACATGGATCATTCTATGGGTTTGTGTAATGAGACACGGTTGGTTGTGACAAAGCTATCCAGTCATGTTCTTGAGTGTAAGATACTCACATGAGATCATGCTGGTGATAAGGTGTTGATTCCAAGAATGGCCATAACTCCTTCTGATGTTAGAATTCCTTTTAAGTTCCAACAGCGGCAGTTTCTCATTATGGTTTCTTGCGCCATTACTATAAACAAGAGTCAGGGACAATCCTTATCTCATGTTTGCTTATTTCTTAAGAAACCAGTATTCAGTCATGACCAGTTATATATTGTTGTCTCACATGTCACTAACCGAAAATGTTTGAAAATCTTAATTTGTGGTGAAGATGACATGCCAAAGAATCAAACCAACAATGTTGTATATAGGGAAGTGTTCAATAATATATGATATTTTTAGTTTAATTATATGTTTATATGTCTATTCTTATGATCATGATCATTGCATTATTATTACATAACTTATATATAAAGGTGCATTCTAAAAAGTGTATAGATAATAATTTCCCCGTGCATCGCACGGGTAATTACTAGTGTTATTAACAAAGTGAAATGTTTATGTTTTGAATGTACACTTTTTCAATAACATCTCTTACATATTTAGATCAAATCAACTTTAATTATTACATTTAAAATATTTTTTAAAATACTAACTCAAAATTTCACTCACTAAAACTTATCGAAAACCAACTAACTTTAAACTCAAAATTATCGATCAAGATCGATTTTAATTTATATCCAGTTGGCCCATAAACATTTAATCTATATTATTTTAAAAAAAATATAACGTTTGAAATATGTAATTTTATTTATAAAAATGATTCATACTCTCTAGCAAGATTGTAAATAATCCAACAAAAGCGAATACTTAATTATTTAATACAAATTTATGAAAACATTAAGGGGGTGATTTTTTATCAATTCAACTAAAAAAGAGAAAACTAATCAAAATTTAAATTTAACTCAATTTCACTATCATCAATATTATCAATATAATAAAATAATATTAATCAATCATTCTTACACATCACTATCATCAATATTAATCAATTTCACTCACATAATTTTAACTGACCATCACTTCCAATAATTTTTCTCCTACTTTACATCAAATCAATATTAATTATTTTATTTAATTATTATTTTAATATATCCACTAACAACTAACATACCACCTTTTTTCAAATTCTATACTTATATGAAAAGTCATCCTATTTATTAGAAATAGTAGGCAAAAAAGTCAAAGGTAATTAATACTTGCTGGAATAAAATGATATTAATTACAGATTTGTTTTGGTATTTATAGGCTTGACATTACAAATTTGTTATGGGATAAAAATCAGTACCGATTTTCTTACCCTTGTTGGAAAAGTCAAAGGTAAGTATAGATTTGTTTATATTATCAAATCATAAAAAGATATTAAATCCATATTGTAAAAAAACATAATTCATATAATTTTTATAACAATTCTACTATACTATTTAACAATATTTATTTTTATTATATAATAAAATAATAATTAAATATTATATGGTGAACAACAATAAGTAAAACTGATACTTTATCTTATATTAAATTTTTATTAGTATAAATATTTTAGTGAGATAATATATTAATTATTTTACAAGTTAGCCCTAACATCCTCATATTTAATGTTCTAGCTAAAAAAACAACGCTGGTTAAAAGATGTGGAAAAAAAATTATAATAACCCTATTATTTTTTATACTTAACGTTGATTAAAAGAGGTAGAAAACAGATAATAATCCTATTATTTTTTAGACTTAAACGGACAAGGCTATGAAAATAACTCATTTAATATTTGTCCCGTGCATCGCACGGGATACGTACTAGTTAACTATAGTTAAAAAACACACTAAATAAAAATTAGTTGTATCCATAAACAATCACCCTCTAAAGCATTTATGATACTCAAATATATTTCATTTGATACGAAATTCATTTTAGAAATTATTTATAAATATATTTAATTATTTTAATAATAAAATTATCTATACTTATATAATAAGGTGTACCATTTATGAAATTTAGTAAGTTGAAAAGTCAATGCAATAAATGCATTACTATATTGAGCAACATAATATAATATCATACTTTACTACATTTACTATCCAAAAAAGTCAACTGCATTAAATGTCATTACTATTTTGGTATTATAATATTTTATTTATTTAATTGATTTATTTATCTGTATTATTTTAAAAAAGTAAGTATAATAAAAAGATTTTAATAATAAAAAAATCAAATACCAAATAAAAATGTACACTTTGACTTATTTGATTATATTTGGTATTTGATTATACCAAATATATTCCTATTTAGTATATACATTAAATACTTACTAAAGTATTTATTTGTTTTATTTGTCAAAGTTAAGTATAGATAAAAAAATATTAAATCCATATTGTAAAAAAAAAATCATATAATTTTATAATAATTCTACTACACTATTTAACAATATTCTATTTTTATTATATAATAAAATAATAATTAAATATTATATGGTGAACAACAATAAGTAAAACTGTTACTTTCTCTTATATCAAGGGATAAATTTATATGCTAAAATTAAATTTTTATTAGTATAAATATTTTAGTGAAATAATATATTAATTATTTTACAAGGTAGCCCTAACATGCTCATATTTAATGTTTTAAAAGATGTAGAAAAAAAACTTATAATAACTCTATTATCTTTTAAACTTAAACGTTGATTAAAAAAGGTAAAAATTCCTAATTTTTTAGACTTAAACGTTGATTAACACCATAGATTGAGAGTCTATATTTAGTGAACCTAATTGTAATAAAAAAATAATTTTTGTTATATTTTAGAATATCTTTAAATCCATTATAAAAAAGAAAGAAAAAAAAACTACAATGAAAAAACCAAGTCAGCTATATATTGAAATGTTGTACTCCTCAAATCACATTCACAATTTGGCTACAAGGAAAGGAAACTCATTGATTAAAATATTATTTTGTCAGTAGTCTTAATGTACAAGAGACTTTAATACTCCACTTGAATATTATAAAACTTTTATTGAACATTGTACAATTTCTTGCGTATTATAAACTTTTATTGAATATTGCATCTTATAATATAATATTCTCTAAATAAATATATCTCGTGCTTCGCACGGATCACGTACTATATATATTCCGTACATTTTTCTTTATTCATGTAAATAATTATAAGTTTGAGTAAATAGCCTTAAAATTGTGCACCCCGTGCATCGCACGAGCTCTGTACTAGTTATTGCATAAAATATATTATTTTCTACTAGTGTGTACCCCGTGCGATGCACGAGAACAATATTATAAATAGACCTCGAGTTTGAGTCACTCAACGGCGGAAGTGGAAACTACTATTGATCCTATTTAAAAATAGAAAGAAAAAAATAATTATAAATTAAAGATACCTAATAATTATAAATTAAAGATTTGGGGTCAAACATTGTAAAATTATTTTGTATTAGAGAATATAAAAAAATTTGATTACGCACCATTTCAAAATTATTATTATACTTTTTTGTATAATTAGCTTATAATATTTGTAAAAATATTAGTAATTAGACCGATAAAAATTAGCTTTTTAAAGTAGATAATGGATTTCTAGTAGTAATTATGAATTGGTTTATATTTTATTTTATTTTTTCAAATCTGTATAGATAAGGGATGAAATTTTTTAAACACGTGAGACGTATGCTAAAAATATTTATAACAGAAGAGATAAGCTCGTGTAGATTTATACTAAAAATAGAAAAAAGAAAAACAAATATATATTGTCAAACAACAGTTTTGATAAACTAAAAAACAGGAAAAAGAGAAACAAATCTTTACACAATTAATGGGCTGATTTTTTTGCCTATTCAGATTTGTCTAACAATTACTATATGTAGGATATATTTAATGATTTTGACGGGAAAAAGTTTCTAAATTTGTAAAAAGGTTATTCTTTTTATATAATGATAGATGTGGGCACAATTTTGAATGTACATCCCGTCCAAATATCAGTTTTATTTTAAAATAAAAATTGCACGCAGTTTTAACCAATTTACACACTTTTTTTGAAAGAAAAAATTATTAATTAAGATTGGAAGAATTGGTTAGAAATTATACAACTATTTGTTTCGTAAATTTGTATCCAATTTGCACGGTTTTTAAATTGATTTGTATTTAGAATTGTTTTCATAAATAATTGACATATTTTTTGCATAAAAATCTCTAAATTTATTACCAAAAAAGATATGATTTAAATTTTGGTAAAAAAATAAAATATGATACGAAAAAAATGGGATTCAAATTTTGCCATAAGAATCTCCAAATTTGTTACCGATAAAATAGGATTCAGATTTTTTTTCTAAAAATTTACATGTGTTTTTTCGAACTTTCCATTAATAGTAAGACAAACATTATATTTATTTGGACAAACTTTTTATTAATGTATTTTTCCAATAACCTCTTTATATATACTAGTATAAGTCCCGTGCAATGCACGGGTAAGAGATATTTATTAATATTTACAGTTAAAAATTCTTTATTAAATTTTACCAAAAAAAAAATTCTTATTAAATAATATTTATAAATTTAAAATATGGATCAATATGTAATACAATTTACTTATATTAATTTATTGAAAGTATTATATAAAGTCTAAATTGTGCAAAATTACATAAAAATGTCTATTTAAAATTAGTACAACTCATGTGGTGCACATAATGTTGGGTTCGATAGTACCGTACGGGCTGTACGCAGCGGAATTTAAAATTTTTAAAGTAAGTATTTATCGTATAAATACAACACCCGTACATACTAATTGCAAATTAACTGATCGTCATCTTTAAAACATGCATCATATACAAATTTTGATTTGTTACTATAAAGTAAATACTAGTAAAATATTTACCGAATGTCTTGAACTCCTTCACTATTGATGATGGATGAGGGAATCGGTTCCCGGTTGTAACTTCAACGACTTGAGGTTACTCGCTAGAGGAATCCAGGTGTCTTCCCTCTAAACGTATCCACCCTATGAAGCCCGGTTCCGACAACTTTCCGTCGCTAGTAGAAAAGACTCGGTTTTCTTGTATAGGAATATTTATGAATTTTATTTGGGAATTTTAAGAACTCTTTCTTGAAGTTTTATGAAGAACACTTTCTTCTCTTTCTAACACTTAGAAATTTAGGATCAAAACCTCTCTTAAATGCAAAACCATTTTGCACATATTTATACTAAACATTTTAGCATAAAATAATCAACATTTA
>BKCP01002447.1:857995-889344 GCA_008636005.1 Striga asiatica
AAAGAACAATCAAATGGTTAGAATGAGCAACCCCAGGAGCCATCGGATGGCTCGGCTTATGGAACCATCCACACTTATTCACCAATAGTGTATTGACACGTGTCCTGTAATAAATACATTTTGGACAAGTGTCAATACATTAAGTGGTGGATGGCTCTATAAGAAAACCATCAGATGGCTCCATAGAATTTTTGTGAGCAACCATTTCTAAAAACTAAAATTTATTGCTGGAAAAAGTTCCTAGATAATGAAAAGGAAAAATTAGCACCTCAATTAGAAGCAACAAAAACACAAAGACATTATACAATGAGTCAATGTGAAGAAACCTTGTCGTGTAAATCAGCAAAGACATCAGAATTAGATGTAGTTGGACATATAAAAATTAAAATCAATAAACAGATACAACGGGCACACACAAATGCTTTTCATCCTCGAATAGTGATTAACAATCAGTCTCCAAAATTCAAGTTATATAGATACCATGGCTAAACTACAATTTAGAAATGGCAAAAAAAGAGCATTCTATTTTTTACAGTAGAATGATTTGCAGCATCGATATTCGATAATATTAATGCACTTCGTTTACTCTTTTCAAAACATTGAAACATTGAGATAGAATGTGGAAAAACTACTATTCAAGATGAAGAAAAATAAAAAGCATTTCAACATTATCTTCCTCACAATCAATAGATAAGAGGACCTCACGAAACAACAAAAAGGCTTGACAAAAAGATTAAACAACAACACATTACACACCTCAAATCTCTCAAATCTGAATTACAGATTTAAGGATAGGCCCTTCATTTAAAAGTCACCAAAGAACTCCAATAACCAATGACACAGTTCAAACTCGAAACAGTTCCAAACATAAACAACAAATATAATAAAAAGAAGGGTATTGATTATAGAATGAGCCGCTAGTGAGCTCAGCTCAGCTCAGCTCGGCTAGCTAAGGCGTGAGCTGAGCTCAGCTCGATGTTCCTAATGCACTTAACCTAGTGAGAAAATAAGAAAAGCTTACTGTCAAGATAGCTCGCAAGAGAAGTTGAGAGGTAGCCATCTTCTGGGCCAGCCCACGCCATTGACGAACTCAAAGCAAGACTCTAGCTTTTTCGTTATTACCAAAAAATCACCAAAAAATGGAACAAAGTTCAGTGAATCAAATCGCATCCTCAGCTCAGATTCCCCGAAATTTTAAGAACGACGCTGACAACATATTAAATTAAAGCTAAAATAGCTCTTGTACCANAAGCTAAAATAGCTCTGATAGCGTCACATATTAAGTTAAAGCTAAAATAGCTCTGATCTTTTATAAATCTGCTTAAACCCTGACTCAAAAAAAACAGCAAATGGGGAACGCTTCTACAATGAGGAGGATAATATTGACTTTCTGTTGAAGATCTGATCGGAGAGAAACCTTAAATTTTTCTTACGAAGGGCCTATCCCCAAAAGGGAGGCAATTTTTCAAGAGTTTATTTATGAAAAGTTGTTCTTGATTATTCTGTTTGTGTTTGTTTTTGCCCTAATTTTTAGGGCTTTGTGTTTCAGGTATTTTCATTTTAGACCCTTAAATATTTCGAAACAATGTGTCCTTTTAAGTTTCAAGTGTTGTGAATTGTGATAAACCCCTTCTTTAATGTTAGTAGATTAGAGATGAATTTAACATATTAAATAATTAATTATTCAATAATTTGATTAATTTCATATACGAGCTAGTGAGTGTGAGAGCTTTTGGTTCAGAAAACACTATCTCATATCGTACTATCATAAATAGGCTCACTTCTTCTAATAGCTATAGTCTAGGCTTCGAGCTCTAACTTAATACCCACTCATCAATGATCTTGTGTACGGGTGCATTGGAAACTTTTAATTCCTAATATATCCTTCTAATGTCCTTTAAATAATAGTGAGTGAAATTGTCATTAAGACAAATCTTATATACTACCTCCTTTTTTTTATAAATGTCATTTTGGCTTTATCAACAATTGTCTAAATAAATGACGTTTTGGATTATTTGTACATATTTTTCCATTATTACCCTTATCTAGCTAATAAATATACTACGTCTTTTCATATTCACTCTTTATATTTTCTCAAAGCATCCATCTCTATCCTCATTGATGAGGGTTATTATTGGCAAAAAAGATATTCTTAATTAGTGTGCAACTTCTCAAAACGACATCTATTAAAAAAAGGAGGGAGTACTAAATACATATAAAAAGTATAAATATATATTTTTATTGAAAATTATGACGGATCACTCTAGGTACGTGGATTAACAGTATTATTTCAAATATGAAAAATGACACATAGTCAACCTAGTGTACAAATAGGTTGACAACACAAGTAGAAACATCCATTTGTGTATTTTTTTATTTTTTTTTATAAATAGTTTTTACTTGTGTTGTCAACCTAGTTGTACGCTAGGTTGACAATGTAGCATTTCTCTTCAAATATTAGTGTAATGTAGTTACATCTATATTTTTATTAAACGTACTCTTTTTAGAATTTATCAAAATAAATTTTATAGTGTAACTAATTGCTCCACATTATTTAGCCCTTCTTCTCTATGCAATCTGATCAATGCCAAGTGTCATTTGTGTAGGAAAAAAAATAAATAATAAGACTTCTTATTTGGTAATAAATCGGGTTAATTACAAAAGATATCTTTGAAATTAAAACTCCACTATTATTAGTGGATTTGATGGTTAAACTTCTAAATGATCAATCATTTAATTTTCCATCAATCCGGTAACATCCAAACATATCGTAATGTCACCAAATATTGCCTATAGTTTTTTATTTGTTTGGCCTCTTTTGAAGCTCCACTGAAATGTGATTTGAAAGTATGTAAATTTTATAGTTTATACTACACCTAACTCCAATTATCTGATTTTTTTTTTTTACCTCCAGAAAAAGGAAAAAAAGATATTCTTGAGTAAGATTTCACATATAGCGGAATAAAAAGTGAAACTAAGAAATTCAAACGCAGCAAAAATGGCTGTTGAAAATTCTGAACCTTATTGTATCAACACAGTTGAGGAGTTTCTCTTGTGATCAATAACTAAATAATCAATCTTGTTGAAAACTCTAAGGCATCCACATAAATCTTGTTCGGCCGCTGTATATTCTCTTAACATTCGAGTCATACTCATGGACATACTCATCAAGGTAACTGAAGAAACAATCAAAAAAAGGAAAATCAGAGTTGACTGTGGAAAAGCCCAGAGAAAAAGCACCTTCCGATTTTGGCGAGTTCTTGGTACAGATTACTGCATATGTCGTTCAACTATAATTCATCGTGCTTTGAGACCGATCCTGTAGACAAAAAAACACAAATGCTAGCGTTGAGATCGTAAAAACAAACCGTTCTAATATTGGTAGTGGCAAAAACTGCATTTTCACAAAAAGGAGATATAACTTATTGAGTTAGAGATAATGCAAGCTGAAACACTAGTGCAAAATGAAAAGTAGAAGCGATTAATTTCTTCAATAGAGAGGTAAAATATAATTTTTCGCTTTTACAGTTTACTCTCTTCATTATATTTTAAGTTTTAGGGGTATAGATGTTGCACTATAAATCTAATGTGCGGTGACTAATCCAAGGGAATTACATGCATTCGTAGACTACTCTAAGACTGTTTGGTAAACATATAAGCTAGCTTATAGCTTATAAGCTTTCTGTATTCAAATAAACTTGGTTTGGTAGGACGAACATTTTAAAAAGTTGGAGCTTATCTTGATTAGCTTTTCAAAGAAGTTTTGTTAATTCGTGTACTTTATATATATTTGGTGTTTTGCTTTTCTGGTTTTATTTTTTTCAATGGTTGTATACTGTTTTTGGGAGAATATTATTGTGCTAAAAAGTTTTCTCATCTGTCCTACTAGGAAAAGGAAGGAAAAAGAGTGGAGCGTGCGTTTTTCCTCGTGAAAATAAGACAAGCAGCAACAATTTTTGTTTAAGGTGACAGCGTGTGGCTTTGGTCATTGAGCACCCGACAGACTTCTTTCGTTTCACACAAGAGATCTATCGGACTTGCTTTCTTTAATTTTTTATCTCTTGTTATATTCGTAAGATTATTATGGTCTTCGTTTTGTTGGTGATATGATATGATATAGTGCATCTTGTTGTCGAAGTCGAGATTTATTTTTCGTAGTTCACTAGACGTGTTGGAGATATTTTGGAATTGTTTGAAAAACATCGTAATTGATTTGTTATAGTGAATGTTTTGGCATGTTGGTCTACAAGTGATTTTCAGGCTAAATTTTGAATCTTCGATGCTTATTTATTTTCAGCTGCTTATTTACAATTTGAACTTTGTGTGAAAATTCAAGGATTATTGGTACCTATATTCTAACAAGCCTATTGAAAATTTTATTAGAGCTAGTTTATCAACTAAGCTAGCTTTTCAGCCATAATTCATAAGCTATCAACTATAAGCTCAACATTCACTTAAAAGCTATAAGCTAGTTTATCAGGTTTACCAAACATAGCCTAAATAAAGGCATCATCAATTCATACTCTTATCTTAACTAAAAGGATGAGTATTTGTATTTCGGTTCGAAAAATCAGACAAAACAACCTTTATTCAGGAAAACGAAGATGGCCAGATTACAAAATGCTAACAATCAATACCCTTCAAAAGTTCTGAATTTTCATTAGATTTAAAAAATGTAGACAAACTGCAAACTTGAAATAGAAAAACAGCTCAGTCCAAGTCTAGCTTTTCGAAATAAGGCTTAGTATCACCAAGGTACAGCATGCATAACGAGCACGAACAAGATATCACGAGAATTCATCCACATCAATGAAAATCGAGTCAAAATCTACAGGAAGACCTGACCTGAAAAGGATTTCTGAAAGAAAAACGCTATTTCTCTTGCAGCAGATTGCGGTGAATCTGAACCGTGAACACAGTTTCTTTCAGAGTCGGTCCCGCAGAAGGCTCTCAAACTAGCATTGAAACAGAGAAAATAATATAAACCCGCACAAAATTGGTTCAACAGTGTTACATAACTTCACAAATTAACTTACCTTTTGGGATGAGTCACCTTAGCTTTGCTTGCATTCGTAGGTCCAATCAAAACACGCCAATCTGCTATCGCATTTTCCTTCTCTAGAACCATTACTAGCACCGGCCCACTGATTAAAAANTCTTATGCCGGGCTTATATAAAAATAAGCAATAGCTCGAGACTGAATCGATAAAATTCGGTGCAATGCACATGATAAGTTATCTATAACATATAACATTTATGACCGGAAGCTTTTAACTATGCGAATCATGTTGTACTATGGGCGTGTAACCATGGTTACCACGCAAGATTATTCGAACTTGCAAAAACAGAACTAACTTCACCTCGAGATCAAGATGGAGCAAACGAGATACCTTGTCATGTATTTAACGAGGCTCGAGAAGAAACTCTTGGAAGAATGTTCTTCGTAGAAACTCTTTGCTGCATTTTCGTCCAATTGAAGCTCGATTTCGTCGATTATGCTGAAGCCGGAATCCGAAATTGTTTTCTTGATAAGATCGACATGTTTACCATCAACTCCATCTGGCTTTACCATTGCCAATGTCTTTTCTTTTCCAGTACCAGCATTAGCTGATGCTCTACAATTCAAAGCTTTCAAAGATTACCCAACAAAAATGAAGATCAAAGAGAAAACAGAGCATTTTCAGAGACGAAATAACTGGCAGAATAAAAATATAAAATCAACAACCACATTTGGCCTACTGATGAATCTGGAGGAAAAATTAGGGATCTTAATAAAGTGAAATGAAAAGGGGAAAAAAAACCCAATCATCGCGACATAAAGCCTAGACCCAAGCTCAACTAAGCCACACCATCCCCAAATTCAGTAATTCAAAAGGCAAGCATACGCAAGTCCAATCAGTACTCTCAAAAGCTTAAAAAACAATAATATGTAGAAATTACTGTTATTCGTTAATGGTTTCTCAGGTTCGTCAAGCTTTTGCTCACCCGTGAAGAAGAACGAGAAGGCAGAGGAAAAGAGCCATCTGAAGACGATGATGATGCTTCGTGTATGTGTGGTTTTCTCCTTCACCGAGAAAATGTGATCCGATGAATGTCTCACTTATGTTGGAAAAGCGGGAAAAAGGTGTTTGTGTGTGTGCGCGCGTGTGTGTTGCTCCGCCATTGGACTCCTGTCTGAAGCTCAGGAGAGGAAGACTGCAATCGTGGTGTGGAAACTGTGGATGACTGTGAAAAGATATTTGGGCTGGGCCGGGCTAACCACGTAACGTATCTTGGGCTAGAAAGGAAACCAGGGCCCATTTGTATTGAGTTAGTAGACCCGGCCTCTGAACCCAAATTATATATTCCGTGATATAATAGGAGGCAAATTAAATTTATAATAGGAGGCAAAATAAATTTAAAATATATTTATTCATTCAAATATTTTAAGGACTATTTTGAGATTTTAAAAATCATGTTGTGTTTAATTTTTATTTTTATTTTTAAAAACAAAAGTCTTTATATATTTATTGGAGACTCAAAAAGTTTTAGCAAAGTATGATGCATTCAATTTATTTATCACTTCAATTTATCTGTACTTATTAAGACTTACTAAAATTTCAAAAATAAAATACACATACGAAATTTCACACCAATTTTTACACCCATTTAATTTTCCAATAATTTAAATTAAATGAAAAAGAAAAAAATTGATAGAATTGGATTTAACCTTATGCAATTGAAATCTCTTAATCCTAGGAGCATTCATATTGAACAATCGAGAATCAAATCTGAAGAGCGAAGCGTACCTGATGGATTTGTGTTGATTGATTGCTTTGGAATTGAATTGGGATTTGGAGTTCTTCCAAAAAACCGTGAACCATATCTCTTCTCCTCTGACGTAAGAGAAACGGAATGAAGCGTAGTGGGGTGTCAGTTTCGTGACCCTTAATAAAGAATCCCAAGGGCCCCCTTTCATTTTCAAGACCTTTTCAGACTCCACCCATTAATTATTTTGACCCAAGTTATTTGCTATTTAGGTCCTTAAGTTTAATAATATTATTTGTTACGTCACCAAATAATACTATTACCGGGTGTCCACATTTAATCATTCCACGATCTAAATTAAGTTCTTTAGCTAATGTACAATAATTTGATCACTTAATTTGGCTAAACAATATAATGACCTAATGTATCAATCACACATATTTAATCCCAAAATAGATCTAATAAAAATAATTTCAAAAGTTTTAATCATACATGTACTTTAGATTTCAGGCATTTGGTTGTCCTTAGGTTGGTCTAATGGAAGACATGGATAAACATTTTTGTGATCAAAATTGCAACTCAAAAACTATTTTAGGTATGTGTACAATCTTTTCAAGGCAAATTCATTATTTGGCTTTAATTTGCATGGTTCTTTAGCTACAAGTATTCGTTTTGGGTGTTCAACTGTTCATACTTATCATCTGTCAATAATCTCTTTTGTTTTCTTCCGTTTGATATTTGTTGGATCTAACATTCACTTAATAAAAATTACTTGTAAAATTAATCACAATAAAAAAAAGTGAAATAAGTGAAACGTGGTAACTAATTTCTATTAATTAACTAGTTATTTACTAATTATCTTCTTAGGCTTTTTGACTCGAGGTCTTGAAATACAAGAGTTATTAATCAGGCGCAAGACTAACGTCAAAAGCTACTATAGTGAGAGTATTGAATTTGTTGTGCAAAAAAAAAAAAAATAGTAATAATAAATAAATAATTAAAAAAATCTTGGTTCACTATTAAAATAATTGTGTGGGCACATGGAATGTTTTGGCCTATTATTCAATTTTCATCCTACTGAAGTTTACGTAAATACAAATAGGCTGAATTGTAGATTAAATCACAACTTTGGTCCGTTTAAAATTCAATCCAAATATTTATTTGTGATAATAAAAGTTACGAGCTTTCGATTTTTGCAAATTGAAAATAATGCGG
The DNA here is from genome assembly GCA_008636005.1 of Striga asiatica. Lineage (NCBI taxonomy): Eukaryota > Viridiplantae > Streptophyta > Magnoliopsida > Lamiales > Orobanchaceae > Striga > Striga asiatica. The sequence continues at coordinate 865,958 of BKCP01002447.1, forward strand.
TCATCAACAAATCAGCTCCAAGGAACTTAAGTGTGGCTTTTTATTAGATGTGGAGAAAAGAAGAACGACGTATACATAAAAAAACTGAACAAATAATACAAAATTCGCATCAAATTGACGAAAATCGGGGACTCTTAGAAACTCGATTTGTAATATTTAAGACTAATGTTCGACAAGCCTAATGATTGGACAATCATATATTTTCAACAAATATACATATTTCGAATTAAAATACGAAACTTTATAAAACAACACAAATTAAAAGAGAGATATTTTATAATAAATATACATTTTATTATCAAAGTATAACTGATCAATTCGTCTAAACTTTCCAATTCGTGTTTAAAGTTGGAGAGTTAAGAAAGTAATTAAGATATGAAGTTATCAACACAGCTGATAATTATTTGTTGCAAACGTTCAACAATGGGTTTAAATGTGACAATGAATACAATATAATCCAATGAAAAACGTGGCTGTGGCAAAAACCACACACTCCACATTTTAGGCAAAGGTGAGTTTTCACTTTCAATTTATGTTTTTTTGGGGAAAAATTCACTTTTGGTACTTAGGAGTGACTCACGTTCAACTGACGATTTGGGCAATAATGATGGATTTAAATACTTGAGTGACTGGAAATGATTAAGTTTAAACCATGGGTATCAAAACCGAAAAGTATGTATACTTGGGGTACCAAAAGTGAAATTTTCTCTTTTTTTCCTTTTAATTGTTCTTATCATTATCTCCTTTTATTTTAAGCACATGCAGCTGGTCATATTCATTTCATTTTCATAGGAACATACTTACTATTCACGCGTTCTTTAATTTCTCGTTGGTTTTTACTTTTCAAATTCCTTTTTTTTTTTATTAGAAATGAATAAAACACATTTATTCCTTTTCAAATTTCTCGTTGTTACAATACAATTTTTTTTTTTTAGATTTGTGTTAGTTGAATTAAAACAAGAGTTGCAATGTTTTCTTGATTTCTAACACCATATGAATAAAAAAATAAAAAATTAACCAATATAATAATAATTTGATATGTTCACCAATCAGTGTATTGCATTTGCGGCCAGTCAGAGTCTCGAGGTCACGTACCCTATGCTCTTTTTTGGCCTTTTAACACATGCTATTGATAATATTTAAAATATATATTTTTTGTCATTTATAGAAAACGAAACGTATAAAAAGGTAACATGCATGAATTTGACCAAATAGTAAAAGAGCTCATACCTTTTCTTTTATTTGTTGTCAAAGCCTACTAACATATAGAATATCTATTGATCTAACAATTAATTTTCATGAACAAGAAAAAAATAATAATTGAAAAATAAGAATACTAAGTTCGAAACTAATATGATTATTTGAAAAATAAGAATACTAAGTTCGAAACTAATATACCATACACGTTCAGGATGTGGTGAGTAGATGGGCAATTTTGCNGTTTCAATATTATATATTTCACATTTATTTCATTTATCTCCCACGTTATAATAAGATTAATTTAAAAATCTCCTATATCATGTCTTGTAAACTGTTAAAATCTTTTATAATAATTGATATGTCAAGTAAAAAAATTATATTTTTCTAATTTTTAAAATCAATATGAATCAACTGCATATATATTTGTTATTGAAAATTTTACACGAGCCACACAAATTTCAATTGGGAATAAATTAATAATGACAATAAAAACAATTATCTGAATTTAATTGTAAGTTCAGGAAAGACAGCCCCATTTGCTCTTTGCTTACTTCATTTCCCAAACGAATCAATCCACTCAATCAGTTATTCACAAGGAATCTCACAAAGTTTATTCTTTAACGAGTAAGTCCACTAAATTAGAATATCTCTGAAAAAAAATGGCCATCCTCGATATATATACTAGCAATTCAATTAGACGACGACTCATCATTGACTGTACAAACTACACTAGAATAATAGGTGTAATTATGACAATTAATGTTAATCACTCTAAATGATAATATAAACTATATGGTTTCAATATCATCCAATCACCAAGGTGTAAAAGACATTTATACAAAACAAATGTACAAATGCTGTAAAATACAACTAACAAATATCAATTAATTAAAATAATTGAATTATATTTTTTATACTAATTATAGAATGTGATATTTTTAAATGGCATGCATACAAGGTTGGCTCTATTAGAAAAAATGTTCAAGTGGTATATCATGTTTTAAAATTCACATATTGATGAATATTTTGTTAAGAAAATATAATAAACACTACTGTAATGCTTAGTCTACCTTTTGAGATGGAAATCATGGAACTAATACTATAACTAAATTACCTATCTTTTCTAATAAGTTGTATGTAGAGTCCAATTCATAAATAGATCACATAAACATAAAGTTGACATAAATTCATATGATTAATTATCTTATTATATCAGATCAAGTTTAAAACGTATAGTTTTTACACTTATGCACCATTTTATTCATCGTCCATTATATAAAAATCAAAAACATTGTGTTAAATTAGTTTTACTTTTAAAAAATGGCACACTTTCTAGAAGTATACTAGAGTTTTTTCCCTTTAACTCTTCAACATCCTCATTCCTCAAGAGTCAAACTGTAATTCTGAATTTGTCAACAAATTATCATCCTCATATATTCTCCCCCAAAAGGAAAATAAAAAAGATTCTTTTAAAATTGAAAAATGAAAATAATTAATAATAATAGATTTAAAAAAAAAAATCCGACAGCTATCCAAAGTCCAAACCAACAAAGATAACGCATTTGGCACTGCTGTCAAATCCTCAGAGATGAGCCACAATTTTTATACTTTAACCCTAATTTCATCCTAGCATAGGACACGAGTCCCCCCAATTATTGAAACCCCATTTTCCCACACCATAAAAACGCCCACACACAAACTCATCTATGTAAAATTTTCCAACCTTCTGAAAAAGAGCCCAAGAAAGTTTTTTTATTATTTTTTGGCACGACGAACAAGAAAAAAAGCGCTCTCTCAAAAATTCACATAATCCCTTCATTGATTTATCTGATCCCATCTCTTCTATTTGGAGCAAATTCCTGAAACAAAAAAAGGAAAGCTTTTTCTAGCCTTTTTAATTTGTTCTTATCCGTGTAATTATTGCAGTGTTTTTTTGTTTTTTCTTTTTGTTTTTGAAATGTCTTTTTTGTATACCTTCATCCCTGAGGAAGCAAAGGTGGAAGAAGAAGGCGAGTGGGAGAAAGATAGATAAAAATNAAGATTGAATTTTTATAGTGTTTTTTTGTTCTTTTTGTTGCTTGATCAGAGTTATCAGCCAGCCCTTATCCTGTATTTGTAAATTTAGATATCAAGGATTGTATCAAATCGATTTTTATTACCTTCAGCTGGTAATTTTTCATTTTCTTCTTAAATTACTTCATTTTTTTCGTGTTCTCGTTGATTTATTTTGTCAAGATTCTTGATTTTTATTGTGATTTGTTTGTGTTATGGTTTCAGGTATGTCGACTGTAGTAAGTGATTCTATGGTTATTGGGCCCGGGCCCGGGACCGACGGGCCTTCTGTTAACGGGCCTGTGAGTATGATGTCGGGCCAAACCGAGGTGGAGTTTGCGAAATGCGATTGTTGCGGGCTTACTGAGGAGTGCACCCTAGCATACATAGAAACAATCCGAGAAAGGTAGTTGATTGTTTGGGAATTTGGATTGGATTTGATTGGTGTTGTTGAGCTTTATGTCATCTGATTATCGAGAAAGGTAGTTGATTGTTTGGGAATTTGCCAATTTGGATTGGATTTGATTGGTTTTGTTGAGTTTTATGTCATCTGATTATCATTCTTGTTTTTTGGCGCTGTCTTGAGACATATGTTTGTTTCTTCCTCTGTTTTTGGGCCCCAATACGAGTGGGGCTTTTACGTTAGGATGTTAATTTACATGTTTTGCATAAAAAACTTTAGAAATTTTCTATCTTTAACTTATTAGGATTGCTATTTGATATTTGTCTGGTTTTGTAAATTGGACCTTGAGAATGCAGTATTTATGAAATTAATACAAAACCTCTTCTAACTTGATATTTGCAGTTTTTGAAAGATTATTGGATGTTTTCTACCCATTTATCTATCAATGAAGTATTAATTCTCTGCAAATTACGAGAAAAATCGCGTTCTTTCATCAGGTATTGTGGCAAATGGATCTGTGGGCTTTGTTCGGAGGCCGTTAAGGACGAAACATTACGTTCACCAAAGCTTATAAGCCCGGACGAGGCATTGGCCCGACACATAAGCTTCTGCAGCAAGTTTCGGGCCTCGGGCCCACCTGAGGATCCAACCGTTCATCTTATTCGGGCCATGAGGCAGGTTTTTAGAAAAAGCCTGGACAGCCCGAAATCTACGAGGTCTTTGCCAAGTAGCCCGACGAACAAAAGAAGAGACGATTTAAAGGGCCCGGTTTTCGCCAGGTCAGAGAGCTGCATGTCGAGTTTGACCCTAGTCGAGTCGCCGGTTTACTGTGGGGTTGATGAAGGTTGTGAATGAAGGTGTGGAGGTCAAAATGGTGAAAAAAAATTAGGAGAAAAAGTGAACAAGATGAAAAATGGAGGAAGATATGAATGGATGAATTTAGGACTTAATTTTGACTGTCATTAGTAATTTAGTATATGTGTGGTGTAAAACAAGAGTGATGATTCTCATGTTTGTAAACTGAACATGGAAAAATAACATGAATGTGGTGATGATATATTATCGCTACAAATATTATTTCTATATTTGCTATTGTTTTGATGTCAATTTTGAGAGTATGGTGCTGAGTTGGAAGGTGAGAGTTAATTTTATATCAGAAAAAAAAAAATGAAAAAGATACTAAAATTAGTAAATTACTTTTTCATTGTAAACCTGAAGTCCGGTTCATACATGAAATTACTGTTAATAAGTTGGTCAATCTTTAATCTACTCAAATTACTGTTAATAAGTTGGTCAATCTTTAACCTAGTAAATGGCTCGAAGTTTCGATAAAACAAACTTAGGTCTAAAGTGAAAAACCTATTATATGAATGAATTAAAAGTTCTCACATGTGACTACTGAACATTTAATATGTTCGTGGATGTACTGTAAATAGTGTAAATAGTGATGTTATATTAAACGGTCTGGCTCGACTCAACTCGAGCTGGAGCCCTTAATGAATCGAGTTCGAGCTCATTTATAGCTCGTTTGATTGGTTACAGATCGAGTCGACTCGAGCTGGAGCTCTTAACGAATCGAGTTCGAGCTCATTTATAACTCGTTTGATTGGTTACAGTAAACCAAAAGTTCCCATTCCAAATAATTCACTTTTTAGCAATTACAATGGACCCATTTTATATTTCCATTATATTCTCAATCAGCATTGCAAAATGCAAAGTCAACAAATGGTCTACATATGGAGGAGCATAAAACGGACAAAAAATTAGACACTTTCTTCATTTTCTTAAAAAAAAAGATGAGGTTAGTTAAAAAACACAACAAATGCCAATAATTGAGGGTACTTTTACTGTATTTAATAACTACATGAGATTTGGTTAGCAACTTTGGAAGAATCAAATATATAAATTAGTCAACATGATTGGTTTTGTAGTTTGGTGGCTTCATAATTTTGATTTGTTTATACCTCATGCTTAATTAAGTTAAGACATAATTATAACTTTCAAGATAATGACCGTGATTAATCATCTTATTTCACTATCAAAGGTTCCCTGTGTGCCAAGTGGATCTTTGATTAACATGTATAATGTATTCACCAATAACTGGGGCCACATATAAGCAATGCTCCATCCATTTCTTTCATTTTGAATAGATTGATTGCAACTACACTTACTGAAAGCAAACAATTTACATTTAATTAATTTAATTGAAGAAAAGAGTTATCCTCAAATTTCCAAATACCATATTATTTTTGCAACTATCCTTTTCTATCATCAAGTGCCATTACTTTTTGCTAGTATGTGTAGTGAGTTATGTTAGTTAAATCGAATATCATCATTTTACTTACTTGTGAGTTTTTTGTTCAAACTGTCTAATGATTAAACAATTATACTCTTCCAACAAATATACATACTTTTATATTGAAACATCCCGTTTCAAAATAAAATGTAAATAAAAGTATAACATTTTACTATATAAATCTGCTTTGATAAGAAATTATAGTTTACCTAATGGTTAGGTATCCTGTGTTTAAAAAAATTAGGCCTTTATAATGGAACCTAATTACCAAATCGTGAGACGAAAATGGTATTATTACATTTATCAAATAAGTATAGCCGAACTTAAGCCTTAATGAATCGAGTCGAGTCCACAAGCGACTTAGTTAATCCCATTATTTCAAATTAGTTATTGAAGCAGTTGATGTCCATTTATTTAAATAATAACAACTTTCTTTTAGAAATGGGCTTAGCATGTGAAATTCATCATTGGCTTCCTATTGATCCTAAAATGTACTAGGCCTGATCAATTATTTACCAATCTTTTAATTTATATGATTTGGGTTCTTTATCCACAATCTAATGGAACTCAATAATCTTATCTCATACTTAAATTTATAATATAGAGTCCAGCTTATTTATGAAATTAACAGAGCTTAAGCTTACACAATAGGCCTGGTCGATCTAAAATACTGAGCCCAATCTCATATCAATAGTTTAGTTTTGGAAACTTCTTCAATCTTTTGCGGGACTCGTATATTTAAAATTTTTTTCATAACAAATACACTCTCTCTACAATTTCAAAACTGCTAGAATTCATACCAAACATATTTAACCGAAAAAGAAAAAAGTAATCTTAAAATTAACTCTCATTCCGACAAGATATTTTCTCTAACAAAAACTTAGTTTGACCCTAAAGTATTTAGTCTTATATAAGGACGACATGTTATTTTCTATTACACAACACATGTTCTATTATTCTCTAAATTCTTTAAATGTATAGTTGAACGAGTTCTGACTTGAGCGTGGATTGTCATATCGTAAATCCGACCTCCTGACCTGTCTGTCGTGGCCTTTTCGAGAACGTATGCGACTTTGTCCTAGAACTGACCCATAATCGGTACGTGGTCAACGGGCCTTGAATCGAGCTCTTGGTTTAGCCGGATCGCTTCTGAGCCACATATTGTATTTTTCTGAACCGTCGGGCCCGTTCCGAACTGGGCTGGAACATGCGGTTCTTTTTTTTTGTGATTTTTTTTTTCTTATTTTTAGTGAACTGATCTGACCCGAAAGTGGACCATGAATAGACTCGTAACCGTCGATTCACTGAACCGGTCCGTATATATTTTCGAGCTAGTTCAGGGCCTTCAAAACCGCGGCTCGGAACTGGCATTTGAACCCAAAAACCCCCTCAAGTGCTCCTTAAAGTCATATTATTAGTGCCCATTTCGGTCAACTCTCCATATTCATATGAGCTCGAACTCATTCAAGTAACGGAACGTAGTCTCTTTCTCAATGATATGGGCCCATCTTCCAACAATAAAGAATCCCAATCGACCTGACTTCCCGAGTGCCCAAAGGTAAAGGGACACGGACGGACGTGGGCATTTCAATAATTCATATTTCTTGCTAGTGTGGTTGCACTTGCTGGAACACGCCGACGAGGCGGTCCGTCCCACGGATCGATATCGGATACCAAACATGTACATACATGATTTCGAATAACCCTAGGCATGCTCCTAAAGGACGAACAGAGAATTTACCTTTCTTCGAGGCTTTGATTCGATCTGAGCGATCTTCTAGTCTGTGTCCCGACCACGTTTGGACGCCGGATGGACGACGATCTACCAAACGGTTGAAAAGAGTGGATTCGAGGCTTTGATTCGATCTGAGCGATCTTCTAGTCTGTGTCCCGACCACGTTTGGACGCCGGATGGACGACGATCTACCAAACGGTTGAAAAGAGTGGATTGTTTTCGTTCTTCTCTGAACCCCTCACGTTTTCCCTCACGTTGTTGTGGTGGCTGAAGACGTGATGATCTCTTAGGGTTCAAGAACGTGTGCAATCCCTCCTTTTATAGAGGTCCTTGGGCCAAACTAGGGATCTCTTAGAAGGTATAGGGTTTGGGCTTCTTACGGGCCCAAATTCTTATGTTCAGCCCAGAACACAATTTGTCCCGTAAATATTAATTCATTCCACTAGAGGATTAATATTGCACTCCCGTCCTATCCCGAAATGAATCAGGGCTTCTATTAGACTCGATATAATTCCCTGTGTTTAAGATATCGCACGTCCATTAACTATTAAAGCTTCTGACTGCTTTAATTAATTAATATCTTTTATTCCTTAAGTAGTACCACTCAACCTTATTATCGTATGGATTAAATCCACCTGTAGGGTTTGATACGATAATCCTTATGAGTTCCTTAAGGGGACGTCATCAACCTGGATGTCCAGGACACGATTCCCTAATGCCAATAAATAGATATCATGCAGACAATGTTGTTACCCAAGATACGGAGCATATTGAACCAATACTTGGTTTTCGCCCATGGTAAATTAAAGTAACAAACAAATATCCCACATATCTAAGTATTACAATTAGAGTTAAGAATTAGTAGAGTCACCGAGACCTTGGTTCTTCATGACAGTCAGAACAGAAGAACACGTCTCAATTGTGATCCTTTCACTGCGACGCAGCGCACTAGTATAAATCTATAGCCAATGTTGTAGCAAATTGTTTTATTTTTTTACCGTGTACCGAATCGATCTCTCGAGGAAGACTGTTCGGAATTTAGCGTTGGTCTTGATCACACACGAAAAGAAAATAAGTACTAAACACGCTAATCACGATTGATTTGGGGGAATCAACTAAAACAATCTAGAACTAGAAAAACAATTTAAAGAAATAACAATTAAATTCCTAGAGAAAAAGAAGAAGGTCTAGGGGTCGGGAAATCTCATCAAGTCTTAAACTATGTTGAACGCTTATTTGTTCGGTTACGAGATTAAACAAGCCTACACGTCTAGAGGGCTATGCTCAATAACTCTTCGTAACAAGAGCACAAACATAAACGATAAATTCATTCAAACAAGCAACACATAGACAATACTTTTACGAACATGTCTACTCTATACGAGCCTAAATCGACCGACGTCTCCCCTCTCGGTTCTAAACGTCGATTAACTAGGTTAGAATGGTGATCAATCAACTAACCATATAATTCACACAACTCGTATAGATTGAACAAAACACATTCCTCATAATTCAAAACAAGAATCAAAATTCCTAACCCTAGGTGAATTGATTACCTCATGCTTAGATTCAATTTCATGTTAACCGGAATTAAGAACATAAAACCAATCAACAATAATAAAATAGAATTGAAAAACTTACAATCGGATTAAGAGTTGCCAGATTTCAATCCAAATAACTTTGTGTCCAACAATCCAAGCATGAGAGAAAAAAAAGAAAAGTGGAGAAATTTATCCTAACAATATTGAGTTTTTGGAGAGAAAAATTGAAAGGAACAATATTGGGGATTGTTCCTTAGGTCTGGGGGTTCGTTTTCATATATAGAGCTCGAAAAAAGGAGCTAAAATGAGTAAAAACGGAGAAAAATAAAAACAGGGTCGAACAGGTCGCGAGTCAACTCGCGAGTCGTGGGGTCGCGCAGCTGGTCGGAGGCTCTGTTAAAGTCGCGAGTCGCGACTTTGCTCTCGCGAGTCGCGACGTAGGCTCGCGAGTCGCGACTTTTCTCTCGCGACTCGCAACTTTGGACTGCACTGCGCCATTTTACGTTTCGGGCTCGTTTGGGCTCATCCGAACTCGGAATTGAATTCCGTTTTTTGCTACGCGTCACTAACGAACCCATCTATCCAATTGTGCTCTCGAAATCAACTTTTCTTGAAGATAAAATTCGCCTGAAGCTCCCGACCTACACACCAAAAACGACAAAACACGAAGAAAACCGGAAAAACAAACGAAAAAACACCAAAAGACTCAAAATGAAGGAAAACACATAATAAAACACGAAACGGACTAAAAACTAAAGAAACGACCTAAAACGGGAGAAAAAGAAAGGTAAAATAAACACGAAAAAGGCAACAAAAATAGGACAAACAACTCCCCCACACTTAAACCTTTGTTCGTCCCGAACAAAAAGAAAAGAAAAGAAAAGAAACGATAAAAAAAACTAAAACCGAGCATGGTCAACAGTCATTAACAAGATAGCCTCAACATGTTCAACTTCAACAATGAGCATTCAAATGGCATATACGAGCATCACACAACTACATGCTTGATCACTATACCTCAACATGGCATTCTCTCAGTATGGGAATATATATATATATATGCCTCACTCGAATTCTTATACAGATAAAGATGGGTGTACTCAAATTGGTCGATAACAAGTTCAATCATATGTTTGCCCATTGTCTAACTTCTACTCTAAACCAATCAAAATCGAAACTAGTGCATCAAAAGGTTTTTCAAGGTTGTAACGTAGGCTCTTTGGTTAGGTAGGATAAATATAGGCTAAGTGGCTCGAATTCATTACATTACTCAAAAGGGGACGAGGGAGAGACCCTCGTCGGAACGATCGAGATTCTCAAACCGGACGTGATTGCGCTAGGTGTCAACATCCTAGCTGGCTGGACGGGCCACGTGGGCTCGACCGATCTCGAGTCAGACTCTCGAAAAGTCGAGTTCAACATTATCTCCGGCGCCTCCATGTCGTGTCCCCACGTGAGCGGCTTGGCTGCCCTTCTAAGAAAATCCCACCGGAATTGGTCTCCGGCCGCCATAAAATCGGCCCTAATGACAACAGCCTATAACCACAATGATAATGGCGGGAAAATCACGGATCTTGCAACGGGAACCGAATCGAACCCGTTTGTTCATGGGTCGGGTCATGTCGACCCGAACCGGGCTCTCGACCTGGGTTTGGTCTACGAATTGGGAACCAATGACTACTTGGCGTTTCTTTGCTCGATCGGTTATAACCCGAGGAGGATCTCGGTTTTCACGAGTGCCTCGGTGGATTGCGATGAGTTAGTGTTAAGAACTCTGGGAAATCTTAACTACCCGTCATTTTCGGTTGTTTTTTACGGTGGTGATGACGGTGTGGTGAAAAAATACAAGAGGACGGTGAAAAATGTGGGTGAAAAAATGGACACGGTTTACCGGGTGAGTGTGGAGGCTCCGGAAGGGGTGGATGTGAGCGTGTCTCCGAATGAGTTGGTTTTTAGCGAGAAAGAGAGTGAGTTGTTGTACGAGGTTACGTTCAAGAGCAGTGTGAGTTTGAGTGATTTAGGAATGGAAATTGTGGGTGGGATTAAGACATCGTTCGGGTCGATTGAGTGGAGAGATGGAGAGAGCCACCGCGTGAGGAGCCCTGTGGCGGTGGCTTGGGGGCTGAGCTCGGCGGAAGCAATGTGAAGTTACTGTGTGAAGAAAGAAACAATAAACGAGATATGATATGCTTGATTGTTTATGAGAAAATAAAGGAAAGAAAGTGCCTTTTGTTGTTCCTTTATTGCTTGGTCCCTTGGGTTGTGACAATAAGGGTGTGATGAGAAAGGGAGATGGATATGTGTAATTTATTATTATCATTCTGTACAAATTTTTTCTGATTCTTGTGGAAATTTAGTTTCGGTATGGAGTTTGGCAGAGTAAGAAGAGAAGAGAAGGAGAATCAAGAAAGCATTCTACCTCTTTTTATTGCAATGCAATGCCTTTATGAGGCATTTTTTTTCCTTATGTTATTCTTTTATTGGTGAAACCAACATATGTAATTTCAACTAAATAAATTACCAACGAGGCTCAAAATAAAAAAAATTAAGAAAAAATGCACAAACTTTTGGATAACCACATTAATATAAACTGAAACTGAATTGTGTTTAGGAAAAAAAATAAAAAAAAATACATTCTTCATTGTAACTAAAAAAATAATAATAATAAAAAATCCTAGGGAAGAACATGACAATCGGTCTAACATGCTTCTTCACGGTTCTCCGGTTGATGATTGGGATCGAGACTACTACTACTAGCTGCCGGCTCGTTATACTCTTTGACGTCTTGAAGTGAAAGAAACATAATCATGACAACAAGAGGAGCCCACTTGGGGTACCTGAATGCCAGCACGATCGCCACGTCAGCCAGCATGGCCAACGAAAAATCACGAAGCCAAAAATTCACGAAACCCTCCAACAAATTGAACAAGGCCATAAAGTGTATAGGAAGAAAGCCTTCGAGCAAGACGAACCACAGATCGCGCATCAAGTTGTCCCTTTAGGCCAAATAACCGATCCCCAAGCCCACGAGCATGAGGTCCAATGCGGCCAGATTCTTGGCCCGACAGCTCAGCTTCACGGGCTCGTCAAATCTACGGAAGAAGGTTACCACAGTTAGGACCAACAGGTAGAAAGCGTGGAAGTAGAGTTCGCATGCGAGAACTTTCGAATTGGCATCGCTATCAACTTAATTATAACGCGCTATATGGAGCTTCCAGAGGATTTTTTCGACAAGGGCCATCATAGGAATGTACGACAACTTGGTCGCCATGAACCAAAATCCTCCATTTCGTTTCCCAGATATCCGAGAGCCGTGCCTTTATATGTCTCGTGCCATTCTTCTTCACCAGTGCTCATATTATATATAGAGAGAAGGAATTATTTGAGAATGCTAAATAGTGAAAGAAATAAGAATGATCATGCACCATTGGATCAATTATATCAATGGTCATTATCAATTCAAAATTGAGTTATAACGGTCAAACCTGCAGTGGCAACCTTGTAAGTATATTGCTATTTTATGGACAAATACATATCTTGGAGTGCCCTAGTGTAATTTCACCAAACAATAAATTCAGTGGGGCCCACCTATAATTGTTGCCAACAACTATCTCCCCTCTCTTCTCTCTTCTCTCTCCCCTCTCCTCTCTCCTCTATCTCTCCCGTTCTATATATCTACCACCCTCTCTTCCCGACACCCGCCCCCGACAACTCACGGCCCTACCACAGTTCGTCGATTTCGTCACGCCACCGCCACCGCAACCACAACGAGTCCTCCGGTCATGTTGCCGCCGTTGTCAGACTCGCTGGCGCCACTGTTCACCAAGTCCGGCAGCTCGTCTACAGCTCAAGGTGGGAGTGCTCACGTCGACGGCCACCGTAATCACTGCCGTCAACATACCTCCACCTCGCCCTCCTCCTTCAGCCACCAGTTCGCCGCTTCGCCTCATCCGTCTGGCTACAACATCCTCGCCTCGCCTCCGCCATCAGCCTCCGCCGTCCGCCATCTTCTTCCAATCGCAGGTCACCTCCATCCGCCATCCGCCTCGCCTCCACCATCCGTCTAGCCACAACATCATTGCCTCGCCAGCCCACTGCATCTCCGCCATGTCACCTCTTCAGAGAAGTTGCAGGTCGCTGTTTGTCCCATTTTTGTGTCTTTATTTCATGTTTATTTTCTTTTTGTTTTTCCCCATTTGTAGTTTTTTCGGAGCTTATTTGGTCCATTTCTTATGTTTTGTGCTTTTGTCTTTAGTTTATATTTTTGTGTCTTTTTGCCGTGTTTTGCTTCGTGTTTTTCTGTGGTTGTGTTTTTCAGGAGGTAGGATGTGCCGGTCGAGGTTGGGACTGCTTAAGCCGAGACTCTGATATCGAGAATTCCCATGGCCGAGCCCAGAAAACGACAAAGAGGACTGAAGGACAGACTGAAAACTGTTCCCAGAATTTCTCGCGACTCGGGTCGCGACTCGCGAACATGTCGCGACCCGCGAGAAAAACTGAGGCTAAAGTGCAGTTGCGAGACGATGTCGCGACTCGCGAGACGGAGTCGCGACCAGCCCCAGAAGTTTATCATTTTGAAGACGCGCGACTCGCGAGGATGTCGCGACTCGCGACCGAGAAGAAGACGATCTCGCGACTCGCGACTTAACCGGCGCGAATTTCGAGGACGGGATTTTTAGAGAAGATTTCGATCTTAGGGTTCATTATTCAACTTTCAGACTTTATTTTTACGCTTTTTCTCTGGAGAAACTCATTCCTTTTCACCCTTTTGCACTTTTGATTTGTTTTGGAGATTGAGAAACTCCTATTTCTTGCTTTGGATTTGGATGCACTTGGATTTGACGTTGGATTCTTTATATTAATCGTAAGTTATTTTTCTCAATTGCTTTGTTGATGATGATGACTTGGGTTTATATGAATGTTGATGTTAAATTCGTTATGAGTAGCTAAATCCATTCGCTAGGGATAGGGGATGATTGATTAGGTTCGATAATAATTGAGTGTTTTTTATTGTTCATGTCTATTCGAGTTGTGTGAATCATAGGGTTAGTAGATTGATCACCTTTCTAACCTAGATAATCAACGTGTAGAACTGAGAGGGGAGACGTTGGTCGAATTAGGCTCATTTAGAATAGATTTGTCCGGAAACGTATTATCTATGTGTTGTTGGAATTGATAGTTGATCGTTTACATTCACTCTCTTGTTACGAAGAGTTATTGAGAGTGAATCTCTGAACGAGAAACGATTCAAGACCTTTAACCGAGCAATCGATTGTTGGTGATTGTGTTAGAACCGAAAGCAATTATCCCCGATTCCCTAGCACTTTAATTATTCAGTAAATTCATTAGCTATTTTACTTTCATTTTATTCAGTTTAAATCAGTAGTTGATAATTGAAACTCAAAAATATTGAATTAGAGTGTTTAGGAATTTTTCTTCTCTTTTTCGTGATTGAATATACGCACAAGAATATCCGGCTAACATTCCTTGCGATACGACCCGGGGAACGAATCTTTCGATTCTACCAGTAAAAATACTTACAACAGTCGCCGACGAGCGAAAACCACCACCCATGTCGCGCGGGTCCTGGCCCGCAGTCACTGAGCCCGTCGCCGCCACACGCCGTACTGTCGCTGCCAGAAAGGCAGACAACAGACAACAACTTTGCATTTTCAAAATTTGTGGCTTTTTTTTTTTTGAAAATTTGATATGTTTAATAGGCTCATTCGCAATTTCATAAACTTTAATTTATTTATAATTCAATTCATGTGTCAAATTTATAATTTACGAAAAATTAAATACTTGCACATTAATATTATGTAAATTGCACCTTAGCATAATTAAATTGCACATTAGTGTCATATAAATTGCACCTTAATATTTTATCTAGTATTTTATTTATTTTGATCGAAAAAATAATATGTTTATAAAAAATATAAGAAATAGTATTTTTTATATAGTTTGATCGGAAAAAAAAAAAAAAAATATTGACATCGATCCGAAATAAGTAAAATTTTAAAGGTAAACACATATAATCGATCCGACATAAAATTCGAACACAAAAAACTAATTAAGTCGGGCTCAATTGTTATAGTGCAATCTGATAATCAATAATGTGCAATCCGTCTAACACTAATAAAGTGCAATCTGAAATACAGTAACGTGCAATCAGTCTGACACTAATGCACGTTCGGAGTGCAGTTATTTTTTATATATAAAAATATATATTTATTATTTGTAAATTTTTAGTTAATATTTTATACTATTAAATAAATAATATATATAAAATATAAAAATAATATTTACACATCATATAAGATATAAAAATAATATTTAGCTCAACTTTAACCCAACCACATTATCTCTAATATTATCAATATAATTAAATAACAACAACCAATCATTTTTACACATCACATCAATTTTAATTCAATATTCATTTACTCACATAACTTGAACTTATCACAACTTCCAATCATTTTACTCCTACTTTTACATCAATTCAATTTTAATTATTTTATTTTAAATAATATTTTAATTTAAACTTAAATATCTACTAACAACTAACCACATTTTCAAAATTAACTATAATTAAAAAAAACAATCAAAAACTACTTCAATCCATATTCAATCACACTTTAACAAACCAAGCCGAGCTCAAGTTCAAGTTCGGTTCAATTTATTTACCCCAATAATCATCATATCCATTAGTAATATTACTAGGACTAAGCCGAAGGAGATGGACACTTTTTCACCATAAGTTAGGTGAAAATTAAATATCATTTGGACATCACGCGGTAAGAACGCAATTTTTTCCACGATTTGATTCGAGTTTTCAGAAAATTTGAATCTGACCCGCTTATGAATAAATGTCACGTTAAAAACTTAAAACCCATAATTAACATTAAATGCCCAACATTTATTAGCATTTATATACGACCACCAAAACAAGTTGCAATACCACTTTTCCCCCCTTTCTTCATCGAGAGCCCCACAAATCTTAAACAGCTCCTCTGATCCACTGATAGCTCTCTCCCACCATTTTTTTACATTCTCATTTATTCACACTCTCACTAAACAGAAGCTTGGGCACAAATGTGTGTGTATGCGTCTCTGTGTGTTATTTAATTAATTAATTAATTAATCAATCATTTTCTATAGTCTTTTATCTGTCACTCTTTTCCACCTGTGAGCTGTGAGAGGGAAAATAGAATAATGGAAAACCCCACCTTTTTCTTGATCTGTGAACTGTGATTTGTGCTCTGCAGCTTTCTCTCTCTGAATTCGTGAGAACCTATGTTCCGCCATTGACGCCGCCTCGGTCACTCCCCAGCTCTCGATTAGAAAAGGGCCATTTTGTTTTTCTCAAATCTCTGGTCATTTCTGTTGTATCTGAACCTTTTGAAGTTCGTTAGCGGGTGGCTGGATTGGATTTGCGTTTTTTGTTTGCGGGACGTTGCCGTTTTTCTGTGGTGGGATGTTGACTTGCATAGCGTGCTCGAAACAGCTGAATACGAACGGATCTCTGCCGGAACCGCCGGAGGAGGACGAAAACGCCGCCACGCCGTCGACCAAGCATGCTATCAAGGCCATCACTACTCAGGTTTTGATTTGTTCTATATTTATCATTTTGGGTATCCCATTTGTTTTCTCTTTTTGAATTTTTGAGCGGGACAACCAAAAAATGGCTGTAATTGATAAGCCAATGGGTTAAGAACTTAAGATAATCCTCGTTGAACTGGGGTGTACTACAAATCTATCTGAAAACAATCATACAAATTGAACTAATGTATTCTGGGTTTTTTTTGTGTGTGCTTGATTCAGATCAAGGACATGGCAGTAAAGGCATCTGGTGCATACAAGAACTGCAAGCCATGCTCGGGATCTTCGAGCCGGGAACTTGGCCGAGACTACCTAGACTCGGATATCGGCTCAGTATCCGAGAGGTTTTACGGCTCGTACAGAAGAGCGGGCAGCTCAAACTCCATGCCTCGCCTCAGAGGAAAGGATTTGGAAGTCAAACTGAGAGCTCTTTCGAGTGGCTCAGCCACGCCTGCTTCAGTTAGTGGTAGAACTGAGTCTGTATTGTTCATGGAGGAAGATGAGCCAAAAGAATGGGTTGCGCAGGTTGAGCCGGGCGTGTTGATCACTTTCGTGTCATTGCCGGAAGGTGGAAATGATCTGAAAAGGATCCGATTCAGGTAATACGTTTTTTTGTTTTTTTAATTTGGATGCGAGTTTCATTCGATATTGAGTTATGTTATATTGGCTTTTCCTGTTCCAATTGAGATTACGATAGTTCAATGTATTTTTTTTAATCTCGTAATGTATTTTTTTTAATCACTAATAGTGAGTCACTGACTGTAACTTCCATTTTGTATATGGAATATGAAAGTTGGGATTTGTTTGATTCTTCATGGCTGGTGAAAATGAAATGTGGTTACAAGATGTTGATTTGATTGGTGTCTTGATTATATGGAGGTGGATAAGTCGCAATTTTTGATTTCTTTTTGTTACAAGCAATTGTGGTCCATACGTTATTGAAAATTTTCTAGGATCTCTCACTTTTAAGTCTGGCCATGACCGAAAATTGTATAGTTTGTTGAAAGTATCCTTGTAACTCGAGTGAGTTTTCCTTGTGCACTGAGACAATAGAGAACGAGTTAGAGATGTTCAAAATTTCAAATAAGACGGAATTGGGTTGGATATCGGCATTTCTGGCTAGAAATGTGGGACATGGACTTTTGGGAAAATTCAATTCGGATACCAAAGTGCACTATAGAAAGATTGTTTACCCCTCAAAATTATTGAAGAGAGAACAGAAAAACCTGATGATCTTGATTCCTGCTAGACTGTTATTGCCCAATTTTCTATAACTAGCCTGAATTTGCAATTATAGTCCTTGGTTGATGGTGAGGTTTGAGTATTTTTGGTTGTAATGTGATGTAGTTGTATTGGGTGGGCATGTGAAGCCCCACAGTTTTACAGTACACCCCAAATTCTGGAGGTGGCCCTTCTCTTAAATGGTGGGCCTTATAACAAATTGATTCTTGACTATTGCCTTATGTATCATAATCACATTTAAATCATGTTATCTCTGTTTACATGAAGCCACACCTGAACTTAGGATATTCGAGAAGGGATCGGTGGCACTTGCCTTTAGTTGTTTAAGAGAACTGCAAAAAATTATAAAAATTATACTATTGAAGCGCAATTTTTTTTTTTTTTTTTTGGNCTTTTTCTGTCTTTCGGCCTTTTCCTTGTCATTTTCCTTTTTTATTTTTTTTCTTTCTTTCTTTCATTCATTCTTTCTTTCTTGTAGGACCTTCTCTGGATGTTTAATCTCGTTTTGTGTTTGTTTCTCACAATTTTGCCCACAGTGGGCCAATTTCTATTAAAAACTTTATCCCACTACCAAACAAATCTTTGAACACTTAATACCCAAAATTCTCTTAAGTTCAAATTCAATGTTCGGCTAGCATATGTGAATATTCATCCATATGTTGGTGTGGAAAATTTGGGTCTTTTGTCTTGTATGACTGGATTAAAACCATGGGTAAGCACAAATTTATTTATATTCAGACATTGGAGTGATTGACCTGTAGAACTTGTTTACTTCTACTAAAACTGTTTAGCATTAACTTTTTTGTTGCCCCTCACTTTTCACAGTGACTGTGAAGGAACCATCATCATATTTTACGCTTCACAATATATTATGCAAAACATAAAAAAGTACCAATCTGCCTTGTTTGTCAGTACAAAGGGATTTCAAAATACAATGAAGCATGCTCTACGTGTATTTTTTTTTTGACTTTCTCTGCTTTTGCAGCCGAGACATTTTTAACAAGTGGCAAGCTCAGAGGTGGTGGGCCGATAACTATGACAAAGTAATGGAATTATACAATGTCCAGAGGTTTAATCGTCATGAAGCGCCTATGCCAACTCCTCCACGATCCGAAGATGAGGTATGATTTTACGTACTTTTTTCTATAATTACCATATCTCAATGAAATATGTATAACATTCTATATTCATTGGGCTAATTAGAAAAATATCCCTGAGGTTAGTGCTGTAACTGAACCGAACAAGCCGAGCTTGGCGTTTCGAGCTCGTGTTCAGTTACGTTCGAACAATGTTCATGTTTGTTCATTTATTTTTCGAGCAAAAAATCGTGTTCGAGCTCGTTCTTTTAATTGTTTGTCAAAGTTCGAGTTTGTTCGTGTTGGAATAATTTAGTACATACATTTTTTGAATATGTTTGATTAACTCAAAATTTGTTCGTTCGAACTCGAATATAAAAAAAAAAACAAAATAAAAGTATTTTCAAATTTTTTAGTTTTTATTAAAAATATCATGTAAACATATAATAAAATAAAATTATATTAAATTAATATTCGCGAACATTATCGAACGTTCGCGAATGAGCTCGTGTTCGATTATTAAACGAGCCTAACTTTCTGTTTGAACTCATCTCGATTAACAAACAAACGAACTTTTATTGAACATGAATAATAATAATAATGATTCTCAAAACTACCTTATACTTCATAGACTTTTGTTTCCACACTCTCTCTCTCTCTCTCTCTCTCTCTCTCTCTCAGGCCTCAAGACCTGAATCAGTTGAGGAAAGCCCCATGACACCTCCACTTAGCAAAGAAAATCTACCTCGACATTTCCATCGAGCGACAGCTGTCGATCAATCATCATCCGAGTCAGTTGAGCAACACAACACGGTACAGCCTCGTCAGCATCATGCGCCAGCTGGACTCAATTCGACTCCGAAATTGTCCAGCATCAGCGCCACTAGGGCTGAGGTGTCGTCCGTTGATGCCTCCGCACGGTCGAGCTCGATCGACCACTCGGGAGAGCTCTCTGTTAGCAATGCCAGTGATTTAGAGAGTGAGTGGGTCGAGCAAGACGAGCCTGGAGTCTACATCACCATCAGGGCCTTGCCAGGTGGCGCTCGGGAGCTTAGGAGGGTGAGGTTCAGGTGGGTGGTTATTTCTGTGCACAGATACGAATATGATACTTTCTCGGTATATAAGGTTGGGAGTAATTATGAATCGACCCCTGAGATTTAGCCTAATTATGAAAAAGAAAAAAATCTTTCGAATTGAAGTTTCTTCCCTTGAAGAAATGAGCCTTTCTCTAGAATATAGTCTTTGAAAATTCTTTCTTCGCAGTAATCCAGAGCTGGTGATTCAAATTCTGGAGAATTACATTTTGCTCATCTACTCTTCCACATATCTAAATGCAACCATTTTCTTTTCCAATCTAATTCTCTACCATTATTCTTGTTGGAAATAGAAATATACAATAACCATCGTTTGTTTTCCTGACATTGAATTTTCCTTTCAGCCGAGAAAGATTTGGAGAAATGCAGGCACGAGTATGGTGGGATGAAAACAGAGCCCGAATTCAACAACAATACCTGTGACCATTTACTCCGGATTTCTTTTCTGGGTTATTATACAAAACCTTCCGGCTATATTCCAATAAAGTTATAGATACCCTTTAACACCTTTTCATGATGGTGCATTTTGTAAAAGAGAAAACACAAACATCAAGATGGTATTTGACTATTTGTTATTGCGAAAGATAATCGACCATTTTTTTTTTTCATGGGTAATTTAGGCTTAATCTTGCGGGTAGATTGTGTTTTTTCCCTGGTACTTAGGCTAAATAGGAATTCATAATGATCCACTATGCTGCATTCTGTACTAGTTTCACTCGGTAGTTTTTCTAACCTTTGCAAATTTTTTTTACTTCCCCCGTTCTTTATATCCCTTTTACTCGTTTTATCCGTTTTCTAAGTAGCGTGCACTTGGTGTTATTCTACTCTAAGTATCATGCGTTCGGTTTTCTTCTTTGGTGGGACGTAACAGTTTGTTGCATTAAAATGTTTCTTTGGAAGTTTTGATGTACCATGGAATGATGTTTTTATGGGGAAAATGCAGTACTTAGATCAAGTTAGTTTATGTAATTTACAGATTTTTTTTGACAGTTTTAATGATGAAGTGTAACGACGATTCTTTTTTTTTTTTAGGACAAAATCGTGTTTTAGTTATCAATTTGAATGTGAATGGTCAAATCGTGTCGAATAATGTTGTTGTTGCAGGAATAATGACAAACTATTAAATTATATTTAGTAAAATTAACTGATAGCTTGCTTGTAGTTGATAAGTAATTTTTGAATTTATAGATTATAGTTTATAAATTATAGTTGAAAAGTTAACTTATATGATAAAAATATTTGGTAAAATTATCTAATAAGTTAGCTGAAATAAAAATTTCAACGAGCTTATGTGGAAAACTACCAAAAAAATTTATGAGATAAGTTCGATCTTTTTAAAAAAGTTCGCATACCAAACGAAGTTTATTTGGGCTATGTTTGGTAAACTAGTTGCTAACCTAGCTTATAGCTGAAAAGTTAGCTTATATGACAAAAATGTATGGTAAAATTAACAGATAAGCTAGCTGAAATAGTAATTTCAACTAACTTATTTGAAAAGCTACCCAAATAAGCTTATGCGTTAAGCTCGAGCTTTTTAAAAAAGCTCGTCCTACCAACCGAAGCTTATTTGAATACAGGAAGCTTATAAGCTAGCNTTTTTTCATTGAAAATTTGAATTGTTTCAACACTGAAGTTAATATCAAAATAACTCTTCAAATAATCACTTATAATTTATCTTGTTTATGATTTTCAAAAGCATAAACAAAGATTAGTAATGGAAACAAATTTCTTTAATAACTCCATAATTTTTAGCATAAACAAATCAAACATACAAAGATTGATGTTACACAAAATTAACGGTTAAATAATTATATTTTTCAATAAATATTTATACTTTTAAACTGAAACTGTCATTATGAAATCAATTATACAAGGATATTATTGGAAATTCATAGGCATTTGGTCCGTAACTACTACCTTGCAATTCTCCTACCTAGCATGCCACTTTTCAATTACTCCTAAATTTAAATGAAAAAATTTTTCCCCCAAAATTTCCCCATCACCAAAAACCTAATTCCAAATTTTCCAAAACCCTTGCTATCAAACCTCTGCATTCTCCCTCCACAGCACAGCCGTTCTATTCCTTTCCCCAAATGCAAAAACCCTCTCCCTAATTTTTGTGTAGATCCCTGTGATTTTTTATTCTGATTGTGATTTCGAAAATGGTGTCTGGTTCCAGAGCCGACGGCGGCGCGCAAGTTCTATCGGCGGGCGTGCGTAGAACGATTCAATCGATCAAAGAGATTGTGGGTAACCACTCGGACGCCGATATTTACGTGGCTCTTAAAGAGACCAATATGGATCCTAATGAAACCACTCAAAAGTTGCTCAATCAAGGTTATTGCCTTGGAAGTTTCTTCGTTTGAGCTCTTTCATCGTTTTCTTTTCTTTTCTCTTTTTTTTTTTTGATGTGGTGTGTTGGTTCTTTGTGTTGTTTTTTAGCTTGGTGGGATTCTTTGGGTTTTTGATAGGCTGCGGAAATAATATACTGAGTAGTGGTCATTTGGTCTGGAAAAAATGCACTGAGTTAGGATATTGTTTGGTTTCTTGGTAATGCAACTAGAGTAAATAGGGTGGGTTGTCGGGTTAGTTCAGTAGACATTTTCTTACTTATTCTTGCATGTGATGTTGTGTTACTTTATGGAACAGCGGTTATGAATGAGTGTTCAGATGAATTTGTAGGCATAAAGTTGGCATATTGATATGTAGCCCTAACTCTCTGAATTTAATTAATGGCTTGAAATAGTGATGGGAATACCTTGAAACCAAAAAAATCCTAAATCAGTAGACTGTTTAATGAGAAATGATGGTGGTCCGCCAAACTTTATTTCTACATTTGTGTTATAATGTTGATTATATTTGTGGAGGCCTGTTTTTCCTGTATTCAAAGACCAGTGAAATGTGTTTTTTCAGCGGTTCCACGTGCAGCTTATCAGCTTGAAAACTTTGCAGATTGTAGTTGCCTTCCCCCCAACCTATAATTATGGATCATTTTATGTATATATTCTTTTCAAACATCTCTATATATTATTTTACAAAGTTCCTTTAATTTTTGGCAACTTGTTATCGTGCAGATCCATTCCATGAGGTGAAGAGGAGAAGAGACAGGAGAAAGGAGGTATAACTTATTTATTGGAATATTACTT
>BKCP01002447.1:889362-928635 GCA_008636005.1 Striga asiatica
GTTTATCATGGTCCTATTAAGATGCTAGATGTTTGAGCTCATTTCTGTTAACTTAAAGTATGTAGTCTTGTTTGTTTCAATCTATTGTTGGTTGATTTAGTTGTTAATCCCTGAATTTTGTCTATTGTTCTTCGGATGTGTTCCTTTAATGTTTGAACTTCTCTTTGTTGTGTATTTTGCCCCCAGATTGCACCCTATAAGAGCTTTGCTACACCAGAGCCTCTGAAAATCCCTGAGCCTGCACGTATGCAGGTGAAGAATAGTACTTACTCCGATCGTAATGCTCGAAGAAGTGGTTATAGTCGAACTACTGTAACTGGTAATATGATCTCCTGTATACTTCTGCAGTTCTGCTGTTTCTTTTACTTTCAATATTGTGGTGTTGGAATGCTGATTTCCTTATGGGTTGCCGACCGACTCCAGATGAAAAGTTTGTTATATTTTCCTTTCCTGAAATCATCCCACTTCCACTCGCTGATTCTTATGTGTACTGTGGGAAGTTTTTACTTTATTCTCTGATTCTATGAGTTAGACTCCAAAATCTATTCTGGATTAAATATTTGTGCTTCAAATGTTAATACATGTATCAGAAAATACGCAAATATGGTGACTTATCATTGCTGCCTCAGGAAACAAAGGGAACCCAGACCACCCAAAGTCGTTAGGGCTGACTTATCTTCCTGCTATTCTGTTGCTTTTGTGATTTTGTACTCAACCCCTATTTCGTTTATTTAATCTGTTCAACTGGATGCAGGAGCAAGCCAGGAGTTTCGTGTTGTCCGAGACAATAGAGTCAATCAGAATTCTAGTGCAGACTCAAAACCTGCTCAAGGTGCAAGCGAGGTGGTTATCTCCAGCGGTTCTACCATGAGGTAATATAATAAAGTTGGCTTTTGTTTAACTGTGCTAGTTCTTTCGCTTCCACGTGTAACTGCCTCGTCTGCTAAGATGTTGATGATGTTCTTAGCATAATCAACCAGGGTAATTTTAATGAAGTAATTGTTCTATTATCATACTAATTTACGTTTCAGTCACCATGACATGAGTTTATAAAATGCTTCTTCCTAACTATCCTAGTAGCCTTATGAGGGACACTCCTTTTATTACTCCCTGCGTGCACAGATGCCATGGGGAAAATAAATAATGGAAAAATACACCAGAGAACAGAAAAACTGGGTATCCTTTGCACCCCTCAAACTAAAGTTGAAATTATGTAAATTCTGTGCTTGGCTTGAGCATTAGTTTAAAACTTCATTCTTTACAGCAGTTCAACTGAAACTTCTGGACATCAAGATCCTTCAGTTGGTCAGCATTCATCTCGGGCTCTTAATAATCCTGCTGTTACAAAACCGGATCAAGCTAAGGTTGGGAAAGAAATTCTTGGGGAGAAGCACCTCCCGAAAACAAGTGCTACATCACGGGTGGAAACAAAGGCGAATGGCTCTCAACCATACTCGGCAGGTTCTTCCAGTAGTTCTGTTGTTGGTGTTTATTCATCCAATTCCGATCCAGTTCACGTGCCATCTCCTCATTCGAGACCCGCTGCCAATATTGGGGCCATCAGGCGGGAGGTTGGAGTTGTGGGACCTCGTCGTCAGTCTTCTGACAATTCTGCCAAGTCATCGGCATCTCAGAGCAACCGTTTGCCCAATAAACAGTCAGGACGAGACGGTCAATCACGGGAGTCAACAAGATCATTCAATGATATATCTAAAAGTGAACAGGCGAATCAAAATATTGCACCTGTGTCTGCTGTACCTGTGAGCAAGTCTTTCGCAAGCAATCATCAGTATGGTAGTAGCAGACCTCATCAACCCACGGGTCATCAGAAAGGTCTGATAGCAATTTTTTATTTTGTTTGAAATCTCTTATTTTTTTTTTTCAAATTACTTGGAACCATAATCAGTTTTTGTAATATAGCACCATCTTGTTGTATTAATTGAGAATTACTTTTTGGTACACTTTTGGTTATGATTTTCGTGAGATGATAATGGACATCATAGCTCATTTGCATACAAGTGAGAAAACAAAGAACAAAAATGAACTCTCTAGATCGAGGTAGCTATCGTGGAAGATAGTAGTGGATGAGATGTTAATCTGTTTTACATTTCTGATTTATATAAAATTGTGGATATGCAGTTCAATTATCATTTTCTGACTCTGACTCCTGCAATTGTATTTAGTTTTCGGAGAACTTACTGAAGGCTGAAGCTTTCATTTTGTAGCTTCGCAGCCTAATAAAGAATGGAAGCCAAAAGCAACTGCAAAACTGGGTGCCAGTGGTCCTGGGGTTATTGGAAGCCCTGTAAAAACTGTTTCTCCTCCTTCGGATAAGCCAGATATATTGAGAAAGGAGGAACCTCAGATAGAAGATAGTGTGTCACGATTAAACGTATCTGAAAATCAGAATGTGATTATAGCTGCACATATCCGTGTTTCTGAGACGGACAGATGTCGACTGACCTTTGGCAGCCTCGGAACTGATTTAGGTACATCAGCAAATTCGATGAATGTGGGTGCAGAAGCTCTATCTATCAATCCTGCTGGAAGGTTGTTTTTTGCTTATAACTTGTGTTATTGTAAGCTTAATGATATTTTATGGTACTGCTGAAGAAAATTGCTCATCTAATCTGTTTCTGTTGTGCATTTATGAAATTGAGTTAGCTGCAAAAGTCATTGTTCTGTGGTGATATTATTTACTTAGTTACTTCCATTTTTCCTTGCCAATAAAGATTTTAGTGATATAATTTTTTTTTTACTGGGGACAATTCTAAATACTGGTTGTTTCTTATTTGAATAAAAAAAATACTCAAGATATGTTCCATATATGTTCAATATTCGCCTTTTCTGATGGAGATTTTTTAGTATGACGATCAAGTCCTAGTAGAATTGACCACAAACAATATGCATTTGCAGCGTACCCATCTCATCCCCAGAATCATCGAGAGATGAGCAGGTTGGTGGTAGCAAGCCGTTAGAGACGATGGATGATTATGTTAGAGGTTCAGTGTCTGATTCCCCTGCTTCTGCTGGTACATCTGATCATCAACCGACTGAGAATGAAGGGTCTTCAATGCCCCAGGATATGGGTAACTATGCCGATTCTGGCCTAGTACGGGACAATAGCCCATCTTACTCCCCTGAAACACTACAGCAGCAAGACACATCTGAACTGCCAAGCTTCTCCGTGAGTCTGATTAATTTTGAATTTTCTTTTTTCTTTTTTAAATTTATTACTCACTGTTGAGCTGTGGTTTAAAGACTATCATAGTTTTCTGTTGGACTGTTGTTCTGATTTAGTGTAGTATCTGAATCGCATTTNTCAAATATACACCCATATTGCAATCTCTCTCTCTCTCTCTCTCTCTCACTCACACACACACACACACACACACACAAGATCTGTAAATATGCTTGATGCTGTGTAATCTAGAAGCGTATTTTGGGACAGTCACTTGTTACTGCCTAGAAGCGTATTTTGTAGTTGTCTGTGCTACCTCAAATAGGAATTTAACTTCTTTATATTAGAATAATGGCCACAACAGGATGATTGTCACAATTTTATCATATTCTGTAGAAATAGTATGAATAGTCGAATAGTTCCAAAAGGCTGCTCCTGAGATTTACCCTAATTTCAAACCGAATTCCAGTTTATCTATCAAAGTTTCAGTAGCATATACCCCTTCTGTCCCCCTCTTGGTAATATTTACATACCCCTTTTGGATGGTGGAGTCGGTAAAAGGGAAAATGCCTGTGGGTATCCGTATATATGGGAAAAAAAAATATATTCTGGTTATTTATTCTGTTATCTGAATGAAATGAATATATGCAGTATGCAAGATTTTTGTTACAATCGAACTTTGAGACCTTGCTAGTTATGCTTTTCTCTTTCATTCCTTTTCACAGGTCCCCAGCACTCACACATCAAACGTAATTCCCGTCTCGTCAATTGCAATGGTTCAACAACAGCAACAGCTGGCCCAGATGTATCCTCAGCTTCAGTTTACCAACCTAATGCCATATCGCCAGTTTGTATCTCCAATCTACGTGCCTCCAATGCCTGTCCAGGGCTACTCTAATAGCCCCGCCTATCCTCACCCGTCTAACGGCAACGGCTATGTGCTGATGCCCGGTAACAGTGCCCATCACCTAACGGCCAGCGGTGTCAAATATGGTGTCCAGCCGTTCAAGCCTGTGCCAGCTGGCGGGCCCACTGCTTTCGGGAGTTTCACCAGCCCGTCTGGCTATACCATCAATACGGGTAATGATGAGCTGTCCCGGATAAAATATAAAGATAATCTTTATGTCCCAAACCCTCAGGTGAATTGACTATTTTATTTTATTTATTTACTTTTTGGTTCTTATCGTACGTGCTTGCTGACTTTTTGATGATGAAATTGTGACAAATATCGTCACGGAAATTATAAAAGTTAAGAGGCCATGATTGTCAAACAAAGTTGAGTGCATATTCTCTCTTTTTTTAATCACGAATCGAGTTATTTTGTTTCCAATCACTACATTTCAAAATCAACTCAACCCAACTCTCCTACTTTTTAATTAATATAATTAAATAATACAAATTAATCATCTTCACACATCACATCGACTTTAATTAATTGTTCATCCATTCACTTAATTTTAACTATCTATCACTTCTAATAATTTCTCTCCTACTTTTACATCACATCAACTTTAATCATTACATTTTTAAATGTTACTTAATTACAAACTCAAAACTATTCACTCAATCAACTTTATTCAAAATAACTCATTTTAACTAGGCAAATTGGATCATAACCGGTTGGATTCATATCCAATCACTGCCCTAAATGTCCAATTTAATAACAAACTTGTTCCCCTTACATATATATTTTTTCATTTTTATCTTTTCCGATCTTTTTTCCCATCTTTTTAACAGGCAGAGACATCTGAAATTTGGATGAACCCAAGAGAACTTCAGTCGGCTTCATATTACAATATGCCGGGGCAGACACCTCATCCCACCGGTTATCTGACATCACATAGTGGTCATCATCATGCTTCTTTCACAGCCCCTCAATCTTCTCACGTGCAGTTCCCTGGTATGTATCACCATCCGCCACCTCAGCCTGGGCCCATTGCTGGGCCTCACCATGGGGGGCCCAATATGGGTGGCAGTGTTGGGGTTGGTGTGGCGGCACCAAGTTCCGGGCCACAAATGGGTGCCTACCAGCAAACTCAATTGGGCCACCTGAATTGGACAGGGAATTTTTAAATGGAAATTTTTTTGTGGGCTTTCCGAGACTAATATCGGATATAGTTTAATTTTGAAATTTTGTTGTTATTTGATGTGAAGATGTTGTTATGTGTTTATCTAATCAATGCATCCTTAGTTGTTTCTCGTCGCGTTCTTTTTGTTTTCAATGCGCTCTTGAGTTTCAAAGTAAGTTTTTAGAAGTGGTTTAGTTTAGTGGCAGGTTTGATTAGCAATGAAAAGAGAAGTGTTTTACTTGGATTGATAAACTTGAGCAGAACAAGTAACAGATAAGCTTTAACTTGGGAGTTATGTCAGTGAAAGAGATTTATTGCCATACTTGGATTTGTAGAGCTTCTAGTTTTGGTTTAGAGTGAAAAGAAGAGACCGTATTTTACAACGTATTATTAGTTTTAACTTGTGAGTTATGACAGTGGACAATATAATAAAAATAGTGAAAAAAAACTTAAATTTTTGTCTCGATCATCTACGAAAATGGAAACAAGTTTGTAGCAGAAATTTAATAACTTTCACCTCTTTCAGTTTTTATTCATTTTTGAGAGCTTCTCATATATCTTTTTTATTGGTCATATCTTCAAATATCAAGAAGAGTGTAATTGGTGTTAATTTTCAGTCATAATTGATACACTGGTCGAAACTAAAAGTTTGAAATCGATAAATTTAGATCTCCCAAATTGTGAACGGGTTTTCATGCCCTTGAATTTATTGTGAAACAATTTGTGATCCAACATTGAATGAACCCTTTCGTATTGTTTGCCAATCAAATACTAACAATTCAACAGTTTTTGTAAGATAGATGCAAATGCAACGGGATTATATGAAACTTAAATTAGTTAGACAGATTTATAACAAAAATATCAAGTGAGAGATTGGTGCCATGAACTCTCATGAGGGTCCGATTAGAGGGTTCGAGTATGAGGAAACAAGGGCAAAAACTACGGTAAGCCCGAAGATGAGTCTTAACCTTAGGGTGGTCGTGAGTCCCCAAGGTATGGTCAGTGTGGCTTATCGAGGGCCAACAAGGCAAAAAGCTACCAAGGAAAAGGCTAATAAAAAATATCATCATGACAAAAAATATCGACAACACAAAGAAAATAAAATTTGAGTGTAACTATGCAATTTTCTCTATTATTTCACCACTTATCGTTAAGGCAAAGTCAAAACAGCCCCGAAGGAGAACTCAAATGGAGTGTACTTGTGAATACCAAAAGACAAAAAAACCAGTAAAAACTGAAAAGGATCTGCATATAGTATTAAGTATGAAACAACCATACAATACTACCCAAGAAGCATTTCTCCATGCAACTATTAAACATTAGAAAGTACAACATGAGAGAGTGGACCTCAGTCATCATAATCACCAAAAACATCCAAAACCAAAACCAAAAAAAAAAAAAAAAAAAAATCATCAAACGAGCAAATAGTTTAACCGACAACTATTTCAAATCACATATCTACACTGCCAACGGGACTTCAACTTCAGTTGCAGCCGGTGGCGGAGGAGCAATGAAATGCTCCTCTTCCTTTGGTGGATGAATTGTCACGAGGTCAGGAAGAGGTGTAACCGGACCTTGCTTCCCCTTCGGATCCCAGTCGAGCATTATCTTCACTTTGATGCCAAGAACACCCTACCACACATCAATAATGTTCTACCCAAGTGAGATCAAACAAGGCTTAATCGATTAGAAAAAAGGATCTGTAATAAAAACTACCAGAAAAGGTTGTACTAGTTAAATAGAAAGAACAATGTCGGAATTGAAATAGGAAATAGAAACTTGCCTGCCTTAGAAGAACATGCCTCACTGCAGAGTCAATGTATTCTTTAACAGGTTGACCAGAAGAAATCATGTACCCGTCCTTGAATTTCATTGCCTTGGCACGTTGAGCTCTAAGCTTTCCGCTAACAATTACCTGCATATTGCATCGACTTTTAAATAAGAAATCAAAGGTGCACGCAATTATATTCTGATTGTTGAAGGAAGAAACGGATAAATTGACCAATACCTCACAGCCTTTGGCACCACTCTCCATGACAAATCGCAGCACCCCATAGCAGGCTCTGAAGAGAAACAAACAATCCATAGTGAGAGCCGAGAAAATGTGAAATTTTGAAGGCTTTTAAAGTGTGAGTGTTTTACAAAGTACACATTATTACAAAACAAGGGCCCAAACATTAAGGAATAAAAACCATATTCAAAAGTTGTAGGAGAATCTTCCAAACTTCATAGATACAGAAAGAAGTCCATGAAGCCTGACAAACTCCAAAAACTTGCTATATGCATTGGTGAAAAGGATCTCCAATCCAACTTAGTGTGATGGAGATAATAAGTAACAAATGCAAGCCATATGATGTCAAATTTCATATGGGATTCAGACTCCAAAACTAACATAAACAAAGGTTAATAAATAAATAACAAGAACAAACAGAAAATAAACATAAGACTTCATTGTCTACTATTTTCACAAATTACATATTTACATTCAGTACACATCTAATTCTTCTAGTTTACTGCAACTTTCATATTTTCATTCAGTACACATCTAATTCTTCTAATTTACTGCAACTTTCATGCTCTAGAGAAAACTAGAAGTGAGATTTGAACAGGGCTAATAATCTCCAGTTCTTCAATATCAGCATTGATTTATACGGAACAACTAACTATCAATGCTACGTAAGCACTCAAAAGTTCCATATTCAGATCATACAGACTATGAGATCTTCATATTCATGTGGGAGTAATTAGAAAACCCCGTTCACACAGGAGCAAGCAAAGGGGCCAACCTAACTCCACAAAATCATTATAAGCACCGGTTTCCATTCTTCATCCAACAAATAGTTTGGATAAAGTAAAACATAACAACCAATGCCTTATTTAAACAAATATTACTTGGAAGACTTTGAGCAACTTTCGGCATACAATATTGTTTACAATAAACAATAGAGTGAGTGAGGTGCAAACCTGCGGACAGCAAGCCCTCCAAGAAGCTTATAGCGTAGGGACTCAGCCTGAGCAATTGCACATAAGCCCCTGTTGTTAACTCTCTCGGCATAAAGCTCAACACTGTTTTCAGGGAACTTAAACCTCTTCTGAACAACAGAGGTTAATTCTCTAATTCTTCTCCCTTTCTCGCCTAACCGAGAAGATAATTCACAGAAAGTAACCAATCAATATAACAGGGAAAAAAAACTGGGCAACCAACGAGTTCAACAAATGAATTCCAACACAGTAACACCGTATTCGCTTAATCATTACAGCCTATAAAAATTCAAGCTAAAATCAACTAGCTATCGAGACTGAGCAGCTCAACATATACAAATCCAGATAAATGAAAGGGGGCAAAGAGACTCACCAAGAACATTTTGCGTGCGAGTTGCCCTAATTATAATCTCCGTGCGCACCGGAGTAACCCTCACCTCCACTCCGGAGTATCCGTCCTCCGCCAGCTCCCTCGTCAGCAGCTCGTTCAGCTCCGCGAAAAAAACTCCGTCAGCCACGAACTGATTCCCGATAACAACGGATTAACAGATGGATAAAATGGTATATAACAGGTGAAATCAACTCTATACAACACACACTTACCTTTCGTTTTTTACTCATCTGAGTAGCCATTTTTTAGTGTGGAAGCTTGGAAGCTTAGAGAGGAAATAGAGACGGCGGCTTGCAAATGTGTGTGGTTTGTGCGCAGGGTTTAACGGGGCAGTGAGGTATATATATGCGTGTGGTGAAGGGGGATCCATTAGGGTAGACGAAACGGAGCACGATAGAATTACCGCGTTGGTTTTATCTATTGTGCGCCGATGAGTGTTATTATTGTGTGCAGTTTTATTAGCTTGTCATCTGGATTATGGGCCGTCATCAATTATAGAAGGCCCGATTATAGGGTTACTAAAGTCATTGTCTTTTGGGCTTGATGTACATTCTCTAAATTTACCGCTAACATTGATTAGTAGGCCCAATTTATTAAGCCTTTTAGAAATGGCCCAACAAACAAAGCAATTATAGGTGTCCTAACCAAGGAAATCGCGACTCACAACAAGTCACAAGTAACGCAAGCACGCACGCCCGCCGCTCTGCTGCTCGCTACTGCTGATCGATCGCCGGAAAAATCCCAAAGTTTGGCATAAACGAAATAATCGGTCAGTCATCTTCATTATCCTACCTTAACTTTCGTTTTGCATGCTTTTGTAGTTTCTTAAATCACATGTTTAAGGTTATGGCCGAAACGTCTCCATTGGAGAAAACATTTTGCATAATTTGCTTCAATTTCGGTACAATTGAATCCTCGAAAAATTGCTTCAAATTGGGTTAGATAGATTTTTAATCATTAGCTTCAGTTAGGGTTCGATTATATTTTCTGAGTTTGTTTTAATTTGGGATAACAAAAAAAAAAAAAAAATCGAAAATTTGCTTTAATTTCGATTTAATTTTGATCTTCGAGTTGACAGTTTTAGGTTACCCAAATTAGTCTTCTCCAAGCATATGAATCACAGTTTGCAAATTTGCTTTCAGTGTCTTACATTCTCAGTTCACAGCCACATTTTGATTTTGTGCAGCCAATGATTTTGTAGCTTAATCTACCGTGTTTGGGTCTTCAACTCCTAAAAGGTTCCGTTTATCCAAAACAGTGTAAAGATTTTATGTTCTCAGCAAATAACAATATATATTCTTATATGTGTCAACAATTGATTAAATTACCCTTAATCTCCAAACACTTGACCTCCTTTACACATATATCTAACTATAGATGTGGATGTTGTCGATTTAACAAAAGATTCTGGGATTGAAATGGGAAAAAAAAGAGTATCTCTGCATGCATATGTATTTCTTTAGTTGAAAAAAATGTCTTCTCTCTCGATTATAGGTTAAATTTTATAATCTCTATAAATTGAGAATGGGAACTGGATGATTTTTTATTGTTGTTTTTATGGTTGGTCATTATCATCCAAGAATGAGTTTGATGTTGAAAACACATACACTGACACCCACACTCATATATGTTATATGTATTTGTTACTAGGTTGTTGGCATTGCTGGGCTGAATTTGACACCTTTTTTTATTAGTGTAACAGTGTTGTTGGGAATTTATCCTTGGCTCTTAGTTATGTTTGGTAAATAAGCTAGCTTATAGTTTTTAAGTGAATTTAAAACTTATAGCTGATAGCTTATGACTTATGACTGAAAAACTAGCTTATATGATAAAAGTGTTTGGTAAAATTAGCTGATAAGCTAACTGAAGTAAAAATTTCAATGGGCTTATTTAAAAAGCTACCCAAGATCTTTCTTGTGAGATAAACTCGAGCTTTTTAAAATAACTCGTCCTACCAAACCAAGCTTATTTGAATATAAGAAGCTCATAAGCTAATAAAATAAGTTATATGCTAGCTTATATGTTTACCAAACACAGACACAACCCTTGTTTCTTCATTGAAGTCAAGCATATGTACATTGCCATGATCTTAGGTCACTCAAGATTTGTAATTGGCTGAAGTCCTCTCTCTCTCTCTCTCTCTATATATATATATATATATATATATATATGCAGGTAGCAAGTGACATTAGTCCTCATCTGCCATTTTATGTTTGTTTTGTTATCGCTAGATCTTCTTCTTCGATCCCTAGTGGGAGTAAAGATTTGCAGAGAGAGACATGGGAAAGCAACCAGTGAGGATGAAGGCAGTGGTGTATGCTTTGTCTCCATTCCAGCAGAAGGTGATGCCTGGACTCTTGAAAGATTTCACTGGAAAAATCGCGCACAAGATATCTGATAATTGGATTAGCACCACTCTCCTGCTTGGCCCTCTCGTTGGAACCTACTCGTAAGCTTTTGTTCCTAAATTGATTAAAATCATACTGTGTGTTGGATCTTTTTTGTCCATTGCAAATGGAGCTGGAAGAGTCATTGTTGACAATTCTCCTCGCATAGTGCTAATAATGGACTAGATCAAAATGGCTCAATTAAATTCTAGTGCTTCTTCTATTAGTGAAGTTTCTAGAAAAAAAAATATATCAAACGGCGCAATGCACCTTGGGTCGCTACGGAAGCAGCCTCCTTGTATAATTACAAGGGTAAGGTATGCGTACAACTGACCCCCCCAGACCCCAACCTGTTGGGAATATACTGGGTATGTGTGTGTTGGATCTTTTTCCATTGACAATTTGGGGAAGTACCATTTACGAGTTTCTGATCTTTTAAGATTTTCATCTTCGTATTATGTAATTATGCAATTGTAGTTTGTAGTTGAATTAAAAATAACAGAATGAGAGGTTGTGACTTGTGAGTGTTATTTATATAGAGCAACATAGTGGTTTTGGTGATGTAATTATTGCAATATTAAAGACTGGGCAGGGCAGTAGTACTGTTCTGCATGTTGCCGATGAAATTGTTGCTTCTTCCTATCACAATAATAATAATAATAATAATAATAATAGGAGATATCACGTTAAGAAATTTGCATTGTTCATTGTTAGCTGAAGGTCTTTTAGGAAGATTTTTGGAATGAGACGATATGATAACATATGGAAGATTTATGGAATGAGACGATATGATAACATATGGAAAATTGTCTTTAGATTCTGCTTAAATGAGTTGATTGATAATGTTGAAGGATGTTTGAATTTGTTTTGCTTACAAAAAGAAGGAAGAGTGTTCAGGGAGGGAGGTAGGTTTAGCGTTGAAAATTTTGGGCCTATTTGTTCTCTGGTGTCTATTTGTTCTTTAGTTTATATTTCATTTTGATAAATTTTCCTTTGTCATTTTCATTTTCAATCTCCAATTGCTGCAGAATTGCACCAACCTGTTGGTAACAATTTACAAACAATTTAACTCAATTTTGATGTATTTGGTAAAGACTTTCTTACATAGGAGCCATTAGTTGTCTCCCTGGCATTTCATCTCATTTTTTTTTACACGATCTGCTTTATAATTAAGCTCTATAATTGTTTTGCACATTCAATAAAGCTTGTAATCTGGTGAAGCAATTTTAAAGTTCAACATTCATGTGCTTGTAGGTATGTGCAGTGGTACCAGGAAAAGGAAAAGATGGAGCACAGATACTGAAAGTTATTGCACCAATTATCTCTCAAGAATACTCTTTAATTTCAAGTTTTGCTGTGAAATAATGTAATGCTGGTCGAAATCTTGTTCTATGTGACATTGTGACTGGTCCCTTATGTTTTGATGCTTAATAAGACTTCGAATTTTTTCTTGAAGTGTTTTTGACGCTTAACAAGACTGATTTTTCTTTGAAGTGCCCTAAAACTTACAACTGTTGGCACATTACATAGTGCATTTGCTTAAAGCTTGTTTGATGTGAAAGAAAAAAGTTGCAACGATCGGGAGTTGGTTTTGTCCTGTGGCGTGCAGTTTTTGATTGGACTCTTGAGTAATTCTGGAAGTGTTTTCATGATCCAAGTTTAGTGGCATTATATGAAACACAACCATGATTGTATAGTGTTAGCTTCAAGTGTAGCTCGTTCGTTTTCTAATGAGATAAGAATCGAGTACACTACTAATCAAGATCATTTACTAAATAAAGCTCATTTATTTTTTAATAATAAATAAATAAATACCACACATTTCACTATAGTTTCTCTATTTTATTTTTACCTATAGTTTCTCTATTTACTTATTACGTTTTTNGTGAGAGAAAATGAAAATATCCAATGGCAGCAATTACGGAGAGCAGTGTTTATCTGCAAAGCTGAGCTTCATTCAAAGAATCAATGGCCTTCTGAAACCCCCAATTCCATAAACCCTAATTCTCAAAACTTGAAATACTTCAAACCCTTACAATTCCTTTTCATCCCAACTCGCAAACCCTTTATTGAAAAAGGGGCGGGTAATTTTCATGGATCCGCCATTGTTGACCTTGTCCGTCGCGGTCATCTTCGTTTTGTGCTCCGTAATCGTCGAGTCGCAGCGAATTGTGGATCGGCCGCCGCCGCCGCTGGTGTTCTCACCACGGCCACCATCTCATCCGCGGCCTCCGCCGTCTCCGCCCTTCGTTCCGTCGCGTCCGCTCCGACCACCGCCACCCCCTCGGCGGCACACGCGCCTCCACCTGCCGCCGCCCCACAGGCGGCACGATCCCCACATGATGAAATCGCCCCCACCGCGGAGAAAGCCGAGCCTCAACTTGGGGAAGAAGATCGGGCTGATGTTCATAGGAGTCGCAGTGGTGCTCCAAGTGTGCGTTGTTGGCTTCTTGCTTATAAGCAGACGGAGATTTTTGAAGCAGGAAAACAGTCTCTAAATAGAAGGAAGACAAAGGAAATTACCCAATTGAAATTCACAGGTAACTTTATCTTTTAAGTTAATGTTGCTGGTGCTTTGGTTAGTTTGCTAATGCTGATTGCTTCGAGCTGATTCGGTTTTTTCGTGATTGAAATTGCTGTAACAATTTGAAAGTCATCTGGTTAAATTTGAAGTTAACCGGCCTTAGAAAATAGATATAGCTATTCAAGTGTTGGCTCTAAACTCAAACCGACGGGTTTATTTGATTATTTTATTTATCTTTACGACAGCAATTTGAATGCCCTTTTTATTACAGACTACAGAGGTGGGATTACCCTTCTTGGTTCTCAAAGTTTTCACAATATTCGTTCACGAAAAATCATCTTTCTACTTCACATAATAATCGTATTTCACAATTGGCTGATGCATTTTCTTTATTGCCTACTCATGAGAATTTTTCATTGGTTTTGCAGGTGATGGAAGATGAATGAACGACTTGTACATGACACTTCATTTGCATTTGATCTGAACAGCTGACAAAACGTAGTTCGATTCTTTTAGGAGAAAAATGGTTGTGCATGCAATAGCTCTACCTGTATATTGATATTAGTCACAGCTATAAAAGTTCCCTTGTGTATATGATTTGTTTGAATTACTTCACCTTCACCCATAGCTCGATTGTTGAAGGAGAAAATGGATGTGAATATCTTAGCTACACCAGTAAATTGATCTTAGTGGAAGGCTCAAAGCTTCAAAAGCTCATTTGTGCATATGATTTGTGTCAGTTGGTTTACCTATGCAGATTGTGCATTTACTAGCAAGAGCCTTAAACTACTAAAAGCTTCGACTGCGCTATAATTTGAAATCAATTTTTGGGCAACAAATTTAGAACCAATTTCAGGGCACCAAATTCTGATTTCTTGAAGCAGAACCATTCGTTTTGCATCAGAATTACTCCATGTCAATCATTCAAGAGTTCTTTCTACCCCCATAATCCATTCAAGAGGTGTGAACAGTAGTTCATTAAATTTCTAGAATTTGTACTGATTTTAGTAACGATAGTATTACTGATGCAGTGGAATGCAAACGGTGGGTGTAAGAAGAGAAGTTTTCTTCTCTGGACTGAAGAAACCGATGTTTTCTTTTCAATATGATATTCAACTGCCTTCTTAGAACATATCTGTTTGATATATATATTACAACATATTCTGAACCAACATTATTTAAAAGCCCAAACATAATAAACCTAATACAACATAAATAAATAAACACATAAATAATAGTAATACATATAATAACAATCAAATTAAAGGCATAAGTCGATCATATTTGTCGAGATATGCTAATGCAATCTCGTCGGCATCATTCTCCCCTGGGTGGAGATGATTCGCCCTCGAATCCACAATCTCGTCGGCATCCTGAGCGACCCAGTCGACAAAATCACCTACGTCAAAGACCATCGAGCGACCGTCCAACAAGCCGGATAACTCCCTACACTGCTCGGCGCGAGAGACGAATAAAACCGGAGACGATGATGGCAAAGGACCAGAACTGGATGACGACGGATGCAGGACGATGCGAACACCCTCAAATAAAAAACTATATGTGTTGAGGCGTCCATCTTGTACCACCGAGCGATCAAATTGCCAAAGTCGTCCTAATAACACGTGCTAAGAATCCATAGGAACAACGTCACACCATGTCATGTCCTTATAAGAGAATCTGATAGAAAAGTTCACCAACACTCGTTGGGTAACACAGACAGAATCATCATGCTGTATCCACGCAAGAGCATACGGATTCGGATGCGGCTCACTTAACATGCCCAGTTTCGTCACAACCTCGTTCGAAATCACATTCTCACAGGAACCGGGATCAATGACAAAACGACACACCCGACCACCAATGGTGCATGTGGATTCAAAAAGGTGGTGTTGCTGGACCGTATCCTCGGAAGAGAAGTGGGGAGACAAAAGAGACCGACGAAGGACAAGCGCGTGACTCACGTCTCCCGAAACATGCACTTCGGGAACCTCCGGCTCTTTATCGAAAATTGGAGGACCATCGTAAGCAGTGGAGTCTGGCTCGTCAACAAGCAACGCCCGTGACCCTCTCGCCTTCCAGCACTGTGCTTGGCGATGCCCCGACTAACCACAAAGTGAAACAACGCGGACCACTAGACTGTCGATTACCACTCCCCATCGTGGGGCCAACCACACGGCTCAGAAGGAGTACTCAAATCGAACGAAGCCTTCACCGCAAACGGCACGGCACCCGAAGTCCCAAGAGGCTCCTTTGTAGACGACGCAAAAGAAGTGCACACCTTCCTGGCTTGCTGTTGCTCAACCAATAAACCCGTTGATGAGCCTCAGAAACGGAAGCCGGTGTAAACATATTCAACACATCCGCGCAATCCCCCAATATAACGAGAAATCAACTGTTCCTGAGTTTCACGAATATCTACCCGGGCCAAAAGTTTATAAAATTCCTCAGTATAATCATCCACACTGCGTTGTCCTTGACGAAGATTTTGCAAACGCTGATATAAAGTACGGACAAAATTACACGGTAAAAATTCACGTTCAAGATACTTACGAAATTTCACCCACGAAGTGATTTTCGATTTGCTCTGTCGATGCCGCACCCTGTAATTGTAACCACTAAGCGGCCGCACGTCCCCTAAGTCGAGTGACCACAAGTGCGACTCGCCTCTTGTCCGGTACGCATTTAAAATCAAGGGCAGCCTCGACGGAAGCTAACCAATCAATAAATTCACTAGCATCACCCACTGGCAAAATCCGGAATTTCAACGCGAAAAAAAGATTCCCATCGATTATTGGAATCCCCTTCAGTCCCTGGCCTGCGAAAATGGGCCTCATGCAAAAAACAGCTGCTGGCCCATAATCAGGCAAAATAAACTTTCCTCTGCCAATTCCGATATCACGCCCAATTTCTCTGCAAACATCAAAGGTCCCTCTGTCGGCACCAAATTCATGCACAGGATGAAAAAAATGGCCACGGCCTGCACCAAAACCACCACCCCAATACAAATCGCCGTCGGCCCGGTCATCCTCAAACATGGCAGGTCCTCGGCGACCCAGTTGCTGCCCTCCGCGGACATCCCCGTCGACAGCCGCTCGACGGAATTCAGAATCGCCGCCTCGCAGACGGTCGCGACCTAGGGCATCGCGCCCTAATTCCGGCACAGAACCACCGCCGCCCCGCTGCTGATCGCAAAATCGACCATCGCCTAGGGTTTCGGTGTCATCGACGCGACCTGCGAGGTCAGTCGGCCATTGATGGCGAAAACGGTCAGGACCCCAAGGTTCATCTTGTCGCCGTTGTGGTTAGGCTGCAAACGGATTGTCCGACCAAGTGGAGGCGTCATCGTCACTGCCGTTCAGAGGGGGTGGAGACGGTTTTCGGGGCGCCCCGCCAAATCCACGTCCGCCACGGCCTCCGGCGAAGCCACGGTTCGTCTGTCCATTCCGAACCAAGGTAGCAAGAACGGTACGTATCTCATCGATTCCGGTGGAGAGATCAGTAAACCGATTGTCCAACTGAAATCGATCGTCTATTCGTTGAAAACGATCGTCGATGTCGGCATCACGCCGTTCGGTTGCTGCAACTCGTCCTTGCGGCGGCATCGAGAATCGTCCTGA
This sequence comes from Striga asiatica, assembly GCA_008636005.1. Taxonomy (NCBI): domain Eukaryota; kingdom Viridiplantae; phylum Streptophyta; class Magnoliopsida; order Lamiales; family Orobanchaceae; genus Striga; species Striga asiatica. The sequence goes on from BKCP01002447.1 coordinate 906,514, forward strand.
ATCTGATACCAAATGATGTAGTGGAATGCAAACGGTGGGTGTAAGAAGAGAAGTTTTCTTCTCTGAACTGAAGAAACCGATGTTTTCTTTTCAATCTGATATTCAACTGCCTTCCTAGAACATATCTGTTTGATATATATATTACAACATATTCCTAACCAACATTATTTAAAAGCCCAAACATAATAAACCTTATACAACATAAATAAATAAACACATAAATAATAGTAATACATATAATAACAATCAAACTAAAGGCATAAGTCGATCATATTTGTCGAGATATGCTAATGCAGTCTCGTCGTCATCAATTACCCAACAAAACCATATTACCTACCCNAAAAAAAAAAAAAGAATGGCTAAAGAAATCTAGTTTCTTATTCTAGTATTATGTTTAAAAAATTTATCAAAGAACTCGTGTAACTACGAAAAATAGAGCCTGTAAACGAGAAATAAACAACCCAAAAATCGAACTCGGGCTCGGCTCGTTTATCACTATTAACGAGTCGAGTTCGAGCCGATCTCGAGCTTTGAGCCGAACTGTAGAAAATTACATAAAATTTTCTTTTCGAGCCTATAGAACCAAGGCGAGCTCAGCTCGTTAACCAAACGAGCTTTAAATGAGCTTGAGCTCGGCTTGTTAAGAGCTCGAGCCAAGCTCAAGCGGAGCCAAGCCAGACTCATTTAATATAACAGCAATTGACACAAACAACTGAGAAAGAGGTAGTAATTAGTGACAAGTCATCGTGTCTTCATCTTCAAGTAGTGTATGCCATTACAGAGTCTTGTGGTCATTTTCTTTGTCCAAAACCAGCATAAACATTGCCTGTTAGCTATTTACCCTTTCCAAATATTTCCTCAGTGTAGCCAAAACAAAAAAGAAAGATCGAATATACTGCAAGGCCATGTCAGTAATCTCTCTCCCTAATCAAATACACATTCACAATTTCTACCAATGGCAGTGCATATCGTAAACCGAATTCTAATAAGCTCAAATGTCGTAGATTCTAACCGTACTCCTTATCTGCTGCCTGCAGAGAGGGCAGTTTGGGGAGGACTCGCGCTCGACCATCAATGCACAGCGGTGGCAGCAGACTAGGTGGCCACATGGGACGAACGCCGACCGCCGAATTCTCGTCAGGCAGACCACGCACAGCTGGCCATCGGGCACTTCACTCGATTCCTCATCCAGTGCTGCCACCTCAGCATCTGTCAGGATTTCTGCTGAGTCATCTTGTTGCCGTGATCTGCGTGCTTTCCATTTCTTCCATTTTCTGCGCACGAAAAATAGATAGGTATCAGATGCCCATAGGTAAATGGAGTTGGGATTAGCTTGAGAGAGAGAGAGAGAGAGAGTGAGGCTNATATTCGTTCACAAAGCTTTCCGACATCTTTCCACCAAGAAACAAAATGCTTTAAAGAAATTCTGATAATGTCGGCAAGTTTACGTGGGAAAAATATAAAAAGAAATCTGAATTCATAAAATGGTTACAGACATGTACCTTGCTACACAATAACCGAGAATGCCAATAGCTAGAGAACCGAAAACCAGTCCGCTCCACATTAGCACATTACTCTTGAAGAAAAGATCAGCTACCATTTCATCCTTATTCATAGCAGACCTACAAGCACAGCACGACTGTAATCATATCCTGTGAAATCTAAGTCACAGCTATAAAAATGACAAAACAAGAATTGTCGGAGTTGAATAAACAGATGAGAATGTGTATTTTCTTCAATGCTGGACAGAAGATTTGAACAAGTGAGAAGTTTCAATCAAGCTACACAAGGACTTGTGGAGAGACATTTACGAATTGAACAAGAGGTTTAGAAGTTGACCATTGTTTAAGTAGGCAAATACATATGATCTTGCAGACAAATATCTGAGAAAGAAATTGACATACAGAAAATAAGGAAGATCTTCACACGACTTGATCTCCGGAATCCCATCTTTAAGATCGCAAACACCAACAGCAGTGATAACCTTCCCCAGATGAAGGATTTTCTCTTCGTAAATCAGCCCAACCTGAAAGAATAATTGAACTTAAATATTTAGAGATAAAGGGGGTGTTTATTACTTTGTTTATAAATCTTTCCAATCCATACTCAATTCATATTCAAAATCTAACTCAACTTTAATTCAACCGCACTATCCTCAATATTATCAATATAATTAAATAATCTCAATCAATCATTCTTACACATCACATCAACTTCAATTAACTATTCATCACTCACATAATTTAAACTAACAATCACTTTACTTCATCTCTCTCCTACTTTTACATCAAATCAACTTTAATTATTGCATTTTAAATATCATTTTAATATAAACTCAAAATCCCACTAACAACTAACCATACCATATTTTTCAAAACTAGCCCTAGTTAATAAATTTTGAGCGGATATATAAAAACTATTACCACTAAGAGGGATTATATAATCAGCGTGAACTTACGGGGTACTGAAGACCCAAAAGTGCCTGAAGGAAAGTGTAAGGAGAAGCATCAAGAGGCCGCAACTCCCCAAAAACAGTTACAAGTGGCAGGGGATGCTTTGATCCTTCCATGTTGACAACAAGATAATCGGATTGCTGTGGTCGTTTTCCCGCCTCCACAAGAACAAATGGAACCTGAGGAGAAAAAAAAAACCATGCAGAGTTCGACACCGAACTTAACATTATTGACCAATGTTCAGTAAATAGTTTAAACTAGAAGATAAACAATATATAAAATGTACAGATTTAACATGATGGACGTACTGAAATGCATATTCCAGGTATTCATCAGATTTCAGTTGGAGAAAAGAATAATTCGCGCGTGTCTGAATCATGTCCTCGTGACCAACCTCTGGACTCCAGATTTCACGAAAACAAATAACAAAACCTATTGACATGTTCATAGCATCTTATGATTCTAGGCTTCTAGCATTCTACAATAAATTAACATATCTCCAACTTTAGATAGTAACCTATTGTCAAAACAATTTCAACTAATGATTATGGAGTGATTACAAAGCAACAATACGCAGATATGGCAAAGACAATCAAACTGATACCTTAAAAAGTTTCAACTGATAAGACACTACAATAGTTGGTATAAATTTTTTTTTGTTGTCTGTTGTCTGCCCTAGTAAAATCAACAGGATGTTCCTCTCAACTAAGAGATTATGTAGTTAACATCAGGAATAGATTTCGGCAATCATTGTAAATGACTTCAAAATGAAAAGTAGTGCTCTCTGCATCAACCATTGATGCCGCCTTTTACATTTCACACAAGCAGCTTAGCCTTTTACTTTTCTTTGAAGTTATGAAATCACACATTATAACATATGATACTGGGAGCAAGAGATCGAATCTTCCATTAATTTGACGAATTAAAAGTAGATATTTTCATGACTGTTCAGATTATAAGAACTTACCATTCTTACGGAGCAAGACTCTCGCTGTTTCCAGGATTGTGAGAACAAGGATCGTATATTATATGGCCACCGGAAGATTCCCCTCAACTCATTGTATATACACTAAGAGATAAACAGTAAAAGGGTAAACTTATTGAATAAGAAGAAAAAAAACAATCACATCTCTAAACGCTTGGTATGCAGACGACAAAAAGTTTGTGGCAGACTGGCAGGTTAGTGATGAAGATACATCATCTTCGCACTGTAAGCACTAAGCAAGTTATGAAACGCCTTTTTTTTCAGTAGTTACATGGGGACTGGAAGAGGGGATTCTAGATACATAAGAAACTGAGTGGTACTTAGATCGAACCCTATATCAACCAGTGCAACACCCTTACAAAAAATGAGCAGTACCATGGAACACTTCAATTTGCTTCATACAAAACGAAAGAGCAGTACAAGAATTAAACGGAACTTAATCTGCACTCTGAATACGACATACATTTTTACATCAGGGGATTGACAGTGGATTCAGTGCTACAGGCTCACACTTATAATCTAAAAATAACATTTATGCTAAAACGCATTGTAAACATCACAGATAAGTTCAACAACCAACACCTAGTAGAATTGCAACAGAAATCGTCAAGAACCCTAGGTCAGAATCAAGATGGTCCTACATTTCACAGAAATTAGTTCAACGAACATTACATGCATAAGCTGAACTAGAAGTGACATATCGAATTTTATATTTCCTTCGAAACCTGATGTAATCAATCATATGTATTTTCCCCTTCGAGTCGCGATCTCTAATTTTCCGGCATGAACACTTTGTGATGATTATTTTTATTCTGATTGTTCAAACTTCTCCACTGTTCTTAGATGCATGAAATTTAACCAGAACTTAATAGTTAATACTAACAAATAACAACTCCACTTTCAAAATAAAAATGTTTGGAACAAAGCCTACCTCAAATTGTCTGCAGAAAAGCATTGAAGTGTGAAAATCAAATAAGAACCGGTTTCGATAATACTCCACACGCTGACGATTATAGCTAACCGAGCAAGTGAGATATATAAAGGCATGAAAAACATAGGTAAAAAAGGAAAATGCAAGGTGGAACATACTCCGCGAACTTGCTCAAGGACCACGCCCTGGTCGCCGGTCTCCCGAGACACAACCAAGCCACTGCCTCTTACACTCTTCCAATTCCCCTTCTCCACGGCAGATTTCACCTCAACAGCACCCCTGACCACGACCAATTTTTCACCGCCGGAACGCGAAATGGAAGCGCCAACTCCATCAGAGCCGCCGGAAACATCACCGTCGGCCAGAACCGAGCGGATGTCGGAGGCCTGCACTGCCGGCGCCAGGCGGATTTTGCTTAGGGCGGATGACGTGGCAGTGTACTTCCGGATGCTGCGGTACGCCGCGTAGGCAACGACGACGCCGAGAACCGCGCCGTCCGCTGCAGTGGCCAGGTGCGCGAGCTTCGCCACCGTCGCGCGATCGTAAATCGACATGGCTTTCCTCACCTTACTTTACAGTTTCACCGGAAGATTTTGGATAATTTGAGAGTGAAATTGACGAAGGACGCTAACTAATAAATATTAAATAATAATAATAGTAAAATATAAAATATTAATAATAATAATATTAAATACTATTATGCATCATTTTTCTCCCATTGAGTAGGATTCGTCCTCAAATACTATTATACATCACTATGTTCAAAAATCATTTTGCAATCGCAATATTTGAAAACAAGGTTTGGGACATTAGTAATAATTACAGGACTAAATGATTACATATATAGTTAATATATCAAATATGTCAGTTTTTGTAACATTAGGTATATTGTCCTTTTTAGAGTTAGTGTTTATAATTAAAGATAATGAAATTAACATATTCAAATATTGTCAATAAATAATACTAACAGAATCTCTCTCTCTTTCTTTCTCTATCTATCCCTTTACACATACCTTATTACAATATAATGATATACTATGTCGATTTCTAAATAAGTTATGCTAAACTTGAAAAATTATGTCAAATATTATAACCAACACTTAACTAAAAAGACTGCAATATATATTATTTTAAAGTTAAAAAAATATTAATTTTTAAAAAACTTGTTCGGTGTAGTTATTGATAAAAACAAATGATATTTTCTAACTCTTTGAATAGATGAATTTTGGTATATGGCTCATTACATAATGGATAGAATCGAAGGATTTCTTATTAATGTTAAGATTTTAATTCTATGGTATTATTGTGCTAGTTATATCAATAATTTTTTTGCAATTGATTTTTAAATTTATTTTGCACTTATATTTTGCAATGTTCTCACGCATATTTCGGTCTACATATGGTTGGATGCCCAACAAAACAAGAGAGCGCATGCTTTTTTATTAAGGATAAAAATTTGTTTGTTATTGAAAATAAATAGTTAAATTTCTTTTGATATTGTGGAAAATTGCGTTTACAATTTTTGAAAAATTGAACCAGTTGAGTTATCGATAAATCAAAAGATTCTAGGTTAATCCTCTTGATTAAATGATTTTTTTAAGATACGATAAAACATATTTAGGTATATAGTTAGTTACTTAATGAATAAGAAATCATCATGATATGTTATTAATGTTCTTAAATAAGATTTTATTGTAACGTTATATTGTAATAGATATCATAATAAGATTTTCATAATTAATTTTTAATTTTTATTTTGTAATTATATTTGCAATTTTATCATGCATATCCAAATAATATTTTCTATGAAAACCTATTTGGTAGATGCTTTTTTTGAAGACATGGTGTATGATTGGTTGCCAAAAAATAAGAAATTCCAGTGATTCATAATTATATGAAGAATCGGATTTTATTGTGACATTTATCACAAAATAATTTTAAAAATGGACACCACTTTATTTATATAGAAAATTGTGCTATTAACGAAATTACACGATGTACAACAAGTATGTATAATTTGATTTTTATTTTTTTATAAATATTATAGTCATTTTTACAATATTTCTTTTAATAGTAAGCCAACTCATTTAATTATAAAGTCAAAATTACTATTTTAGATTATTCCATCAGTACCCGTGCGAGGCACGAGAACATTATTACTAACTTTGTTTTTAAAATATATTTTTTGTATTTAAATTGTCTGATGACATTAAAAATATCATGAAAATAAAATTTATATATTATTGACCAATTTCTTATGTATAACATTCGTAGTTTGATTCATTGGAAGGTAAAATACTATATGAGTGTTCGGATTTTGTCTAAAATTATGTATTATTAGTTATTAGTTAACAAATTATATTTTTTAAAAAAAAATAACGGATCTTATTTATTAAACAAAATTATAGTAGAAAGAAAGTAGAGATTTTTAGGGTTTTTTAACACCATTTTTGTTAATTCTAATTCAGAATTTTAATTAAGTAGAATTGAGAAGAATCATTTTTTTTTTCTAAAAATGTAACCGAATTTTCCTACCAATACACTGATTTTTTTACCAAAAAAATTGATCCGAATGTTTGGTTAACAAAGTGGAAAAAAACATCATTTCTTCCTAAAAATGGAACCAAAATTTTCTAACATTGCAGCGATTTTTTTTACTAAATAAATTGAATTGAAATTAATTCTAATAAAAGATCGGAATATTTTGTTAAGATTTATGCAATTGTTTCTCAGTAAAACATGGTTAAGAAAAACATAACAATCCAAAAACATCAATTCATTCAAATTTTAAAAAGTTGCACATGATTTGATTTGATTTTTCTTTACTAAATAATTGAATAAGGTTTGATTTTAAATGTCAAAGATGAACCGATTTTGTTACCAAAAGGTGGATACGATTTTAAATGTATATCCCGTCCAAATTTTAATTTTGTTTTAAAATAAAAATTGCACGTGGTTTTATCCAATTTGCACACATTTTTTTAAAGAAGAAATTATTCAAAAAGATTGAAAGATTATGTTAAGAATTATACAACTATTTATTTCCTAAATTTGTATCCAATTTGCACGGTTTTTAAATTAATTTGTATTTGAATTTGTTTTCGTGAATCTCCAAACTTGTCACAAAAAAAAATAGGATTCGAATTTGGTAAAAAAAAATAAAAAATGACACAAAACAAAAGAAGGATTCAGATTATGGCATAAGAATCTCCAAATTTGTTGCAAAAAAATGAGATTTAGATTTTGTTACTAAAGATCTACTTGTGTTTTTCCAAAATTTATACTAATAGTAAGTCAACTCATTTATTTTTTTGGTCAAAGTTACTAAAAATTATTTTACCAACAACCTTTTTATATTAGTATAGATGTAGGTCCTTATAAATTTTAATCTTATAGGTTGGATTTGTTTGTGGAATTTTTCATATGAATTTTGTAATTGAAATCTCACAAATTCTTAAAATGTCCTAATAAATCTTAGTGTTAAATAAGTTAAATACCTCAAGACTTTTTAAGACTTTTTATAATCTTAGTTGGATGCTTAAAACTTTTAAACGTTTTAAATAAATCCAAGCTAAATACAATATGATTTTTGAAATCTAAAAAATTCTTTAGACATCTATACTTATATTAAAAAGGTATACCGTTTACCAGATTTAGTATAAAGAAAAGTCAACAACATTTATTGCATTACTATTTCCGTACTATACAATCTATACTTATATAAAAGGAGATTTTATTTACTACATTTACTATCCAGAAAAGTCAACTGCATTAAATGTCATTGCTATTTTGGTATTATAATATTTTATTTATTTAATTGATTTATTTATTTGTTTTATTTTAAAAAGGTAAGTATAATAAAAATATTTTAATAATAAAAAAATCAAATACCAAATAAAAATGTACACTTTGACTTATTTGATTATATTTGGTATTTGATTATACCAAATATATCCCTATTTAGTATATACATTAAATACTTACTAAAGTATTTATTTGTTTTATTTGTCAAAGTTAAGTATAGATTTGTTTATATTATCAAATCATAAAAAAATATTAAATCCATATTGTAGAAAAAAATCATATAATTTTATAACAATTCTACTACACTATTTAACAATATTTCTTTTTTATTATATAATAAAATAATAATTAAATATTATATGGTGAACAACAATAAGTAAAATTGTTACTTTCTCTTATATCAAGGGATAAATTTATATGCTAAAATTATATTTTTATTAGTATAAATATTTTACTGAGATAATATATTAATTATTTTACAAGCTAGCCCTAACATGCTCATATTTAATGTTTTAAAAGATGTAGAAAAAAAAAACTTATAATAACTCTACTGTTTTTTAGACTTAAACGTTGATTAAAAGTGGTAAAAATTCCTAATTTTTTAGACTTAAACGTTGATTAACACCATGGATTGAGAGTTTATATTTAGTAAAATTTCTAATTGTAATAAAAAAATAATTTTTGCTATATTTTAGAATATCTATAAATTCATTATAAAAAAAAGAAAAAAAAAACTACAATGAAAAAAACAAGTCAGCTATATATCGATTTGTTGTACTCCTCAAATCACATTCACAATTAGGCTAAAGGAAAGGAAACTCATTGATTAAAATATTATTTTATCAGTAGTCTTAATGTACAAGAGACTTTAAGACTCCGCTTGAATATTATAAAACTTTTATTGAACATTGTACAATTTTCTTGCGTATTATAAACTTTTGTTAAATATTGCATCTTATAATATAATATTCTCCAAATAAATATATCTCGTGCTTCGCACGGGTCACGTACTATATATATCCCGTATATTTTTCTTTATTCATGTATATAATTATAAGTCTGGATAAATAGCATTAAAATTGTGCACCCCGTGCATCGCACGGGTTCTTTACTAGTTCTAGACAAATAAGCCACTATTAACTAATTAATGGGATTGTAGAACATTCATTCTTAAAATATGAAACAATTACATGAATATATTATTGCAATAATACATAATTTATCCAAGAATTGTGTTACCATATGAATAATGATTAGTCATACTCTGGAATTCAATCACATAGTTGGCATAACCAAATTTTGCTGAAGAAAATCTTATAGTGCTCACACAATCTAATAATTACAGGAATATTTGTATCAATATCTATATATATTGAAAGAGGTTGATGGTTAATTCAAAAGTACAAAATTGACTTTTTGTTTAAATAGCTTGACTTACTTATAAAGGAAATTTTTTGAATAAAATTTAAGATTCTTTTTATCATTTTGAATGAAATTTAATTTTCAAAATTGTATGACTAAATATTATCATACTTTTTTGGCTTCTTATCATGCACTTTAATTTCAAAATTGTAGCCAAAATATTGTCCTTTTTGAACAATTTATGTGTCATAGTTTCTTGAAAACATTTATGTATCAATAAATCTGCTTAAAAATACAAATATATTTAAAGACAACAATTTTTGGTATTACATTTTTCATACTAAATTTTAATTTTTTTTTGGATTTAGTCATTTACATTAATATCCCAAATCAAATATTTGCAGTATTTTAATTACATATAAAATCATCATGATGTTTGAAAAGGTTGTGTTTCTCCTTTCACATCAGAAAAATAAGTTAACGGTAAAAAATAAATTAATTATGAGTTAAGTAATGATAAATGCTAATTTTCCACAATGAAAATTATGATATAACCTTATATAAGTGAAAAAAATATTATGTTAAAAAACATAATAATTGATATGTAAAATATCTCTGCTATGTAGTAACTCATGTTGGTATCAAGTTGTCGCGACAATTGCATAATCAATTAATTAATTTTAAATTTTTATAAATGAACATGTTTATTTTTTTTATAAATATGCATAAAATAAGAAATAATTAACTTATCTTTAGATATATAATTTATAACCTTAATATATTATCAATTGTTATAAACATTTACTGCATGAAACATAAAATATTTTTTATTTCACAAAGTTAAATATATTTAAGGAAAATAAGGAAATTTCATTAGATCAATCGGATGAATGAATTAAGTTAATGCTCAGGTTGATTGAATCACTTTCAAGTGATATTTAAAATAGTCAAAAAACATGACACAACTGAGGCTGATCCCTGGTGACCAAGTTATAAGTCAATATGGGAAACCAAATCGATTATTGAACTGAATATAATTTTAATATTAAAAGTATTTTATTACAATAAATGTAATGTAGTTCATATCCAAATAACCATTTAAATGCTTTTATGACAATATGTTCAATGATTTATGAATATTTATATATTATTTTATTAATATTTATGTGAACAAAATGATATTGTATTACAACTTCATTAATGTACGGTAAATCTAAGGTTCGACCATTTTCAAAGTTCAAACCAATAAAGTTATTATTCAATAATTTATTGGTTGCACCGGAATATAGTTTGGTATATATACACATACATATATATAAACATACACACATATGTATAGTACTTTTTGTAATAAATCTATATAAAAATTACTAATCAAATATATGGACAATTTAAAATTTTCCATTATTTAAACTAACTGATAAATAATTATAAATCTCTATTTTATTTAAGTGTATTTTTATTTATATTAAATAATTTTAAATACAACAAAATTTATTTAAAAGATCATATCGATACTACCAGTTCGACCGACTGATGTTGATTGATTCATTGGCAAATATTTTATTCAAGTGAAGTGGACTGGTCGATAAACAAGTTCTCGGCCCATCTGGTTGAACTGTTCGGCCCAGTCTGAGTTTGAAAACAATGGGTAAATCATTATTAATGATATTTATATATTTAATTTATAATACAATCTTAATATTATTTTCTCGTGCATCGCAGGGGTCATGTACTAGTTTATATGATAGAAAGACATAATGGTTATTATCTTATGACCTGATTGGCTAAGAAATTTGATAAGATTAGAATGATTTATAGAAAAAATGGTTATGAAAAAAGAATGAAACCTTTCTTTTAGGGTACATAATAATAAAATATCCGCGTATTATATGGGTACATAACACTCGAGTATCATATGGGTAAATAATAATGAAATATTCATACCTAATATATTAAAAAATAAAAAATGAAGCTTTTGCTTTAAGTTTTAAATAATTCTTAAAAAAAATTATTATTTATATTTAAAATGACACTTGTAGCTTGAAGGATTTACTCCTTTAATATTATAATATTTTTTTAATTCATATTATATGATGGATTTGATAGATAATTAAGCTCATTTAATTTATAAATTATTTTATTATTTTTCAATTAATATTGAAAATCCATCTCTTTTAATCAGTGATGTTTATTTTAGTCAGAACGTTAACATGTTAATTAAAATATTATTCCGCTAACACGTTATACTAATATAAATTTGATTTTAGAATATATATTTATTATTTGATATAAGACAAAATAAAAATTGTACTTATTCTGTTCACTATACAATACTCAATTATTATTTTATTATAAATTTTGTTGTCATATAATGACATTACAAAGTTATAGTCTTATAGAAGTAGTCTTCTTATTAATTTATGTAATGAAATTTAAAATAAAATTTTGTTTATAAATGTTTACAAAATACACACACATGTTTTTTAGAATTCCATTTTCTCATAATAATTTAAAAAAATCGATTTAGAAATTGCCAAAAAAATGAATCCCTTACATAATCAAGAGATTTTTCTAATTTTCATCCTAAGGCTTTATAGTTTATTTAACATACTATGCAGTAGAAATATATTTTACAATAAATTCATTATAGAAACAAATCATAAAAAAAAATTGATAAAGAAATTATCATGGTTGACAATAATAAACAAATAAATCACATATTGAAATTTTAAAAATAGTTAATATATTTTAATTTTATTATCTAGCCATTAATAAAATTATTTAATGATGCCATCATTATCTCTTACATGGTAAATTATATTAACTTAAAAAAATTATTTGTCTTTATATAATTAAATAAATGTTAAGAAACATTATCGATAAATATTAATTCATCAAATTGATTTCGCCTACTTAGTTAGAAAAAGAAAATTATTTAACATGTTACGATTGTTTATAAATATTTTAGGATTAAAGTCAATATTTGTGAAAAAATTAACAATATGGTTAAGATTTAAAATTTATTTTGTGTTAATCAAAATATTATCAACATAAATCACTAAAAATTAAATTGTAGTTTATTATAATAGGATATCAATAAAATTATTGCAGAAGTCAAATAAATTATACAAAGAAAGAATCTTTTTTATCATGTCTGATTTGCAAATATGTACATGCAAACAATTAATGCATATAGTTAAAAAGTTTTCAAATAAATATTGCATTAAATGTTCCTAGAACTTTTTGCTACTATTTTTATTAAATAATTATTTTCTTTATATATAGATATATATATAGATATGATAACAAATACGAAAATTATTGAATTTTAAAATATATTTATAATTTAAATTAATTAAATGCTGTATAATATTGAAAGTCCTAATAGGAATAGATAGATACCCAAATATATATGTACTAATCCAAAGCACTAGAAAATGACAAATATGATTAAGACTATAAAATGACACAAAGAAACTAAGAAGCACCGACACATAAAGATTACAAAGCAATTGACCTTGACAAATGTGCTCGAAAAACTCTGTATTTATATATAAAGATCACTCATATATACAAGAAAAACCATAAAATGAATAAAAAATGGACATGCTCGTATTCACATTACTAAATTACGTGATAACAAAATCAAATTATAAATAAGATTTCGAACATTAGATCTACATAATTACTCTCAAACAATCCTTGAACCATTCAGTCATATTTTTCTATGTATCTTTTTAGTGTGTACATTTAATATTGACCATTTGGATTTTATGAATAAGATTTATCTTTGTTGAATTGATAAGATCTAACTTAGGCGAGTTTGAGGTTTGTATTATAGTATACAAATTAAAAATTATTTATATTACTTTATCAAAGTTGCATTCTGCAGCATATATGGTTAGTATTTTTTACTTTTACACGTTCAATTAATGAAATAAAAGAAAGGGAAAATATTTGTAGAAAGCTTAATGAATTATAATTATAGTACATATATGATTAGGATATGGTAGAAACCAGTATTATTATGTCTACTAAAATATGTTACTGCTTAGCAGTTTATAATATCTATCATTATATTAAAAGATTAACCATTTAACTCTTTTAGCAAGCTTTTCCCGCCAAATACATTTAATGTCTCCTAAAAATAGATTAGCATTAAATGTTGCCCTTAAATCATGGCAGTTGTTAATTTAGTTTGGAGAAAATCGTGGAAACTAAAACAAACAACATTAATTACGGCTGATTTAATATTTAAATGGTAAATAAATATTACTTTTTTATGACTGATTTAAATTTACGTCTGTTTAAAAGTAAAAAACTACTTTTGTAATTTCAACAAATTTGTACTCTTTAATGTACGGCTGATTTAAAATTAAGAATTTACTTTTGTATTTTCACAAAAAATCGTATAAAGAAGTATGGCTGGAATAATAATAAAAAATTAATTTGTTAAACCATATTTTGCACTCATAGATACGAATTCTCATCAAATTCAAGATTTAAAATTGTGAAGAATGTATATAGATGTGGACTGATTGAAAATATATGATTCCTTAAATTAAAGAATTTTTTCCAGTAAAAAAAAATATAAACTTTAAATATAGATTTTATTAGTAGTGTATACCAAAGAATATTGTTACATTTAAAATTCGTATGAAGAAGAATTCTATTAATTTTCAAATTCAACATCTTATAAAAATAATATAATACACTTTTACATTCTATGAAACAATATTTAAAACCCACCGTTCAACATGCATAAAATGTAAAATTACCTAACATGAGTCATTTTAACTTTCTAAATTCAGTACACAATTTGCTCGGTATTTACTAATAGTCTAATAATTAAGAGTTAATATTTGCTATGACATCTATTGGTTGGAAAGAATTCCATTTTGTATAGAAATCGAAATAAAAAAAAACATATTATGAAAATCAAATCTGATTTAGAGATCGATTTCTTAATGGCTTTAAATTATGCAAATATATTGTTTCAGTTTTTAGGATTCTTTTTTATGATCTCAGTCTTTGCATTATATGAAATCTATACTTATATAAAAAGCCATCCTATTTATTAGAAATAGTAGGCAGAAAAGTCAAAGGTAATTAATGCATGCTGGAAATAGAATGATATTAATTACAGATTTGTTTTGGTCTTTATAGGCTTGACATTAAAGATTTGTTATGGGATAAAAATCAGAACCGATTTTTTTACATTTGCTGGAAAAGTCAAAGGTAAGTATAGATTTGTTTTATCCCATAATATCGGTTTAGTTAAGAAAATCCCATCAAATCAGTTTTATATGTCAAGCCTATGAATAAAGATTTAATCGGTCAAAATTAAATCCTTATTTTACGTCACCCATAAATAAAGTAGATGTCAAGTCTAAATTGAAGGGTTTAGTTGTCTATATAGTCATTGATTTACGTAAATACATCTAATGTTTAAAGTTTGTGTAGATTGAAAATTCCTTCTTATCTTTTTACAAAAAATCGTATTATTATTGTATGGAAAATCAAACTCATAATGTTGTGTACAAGGAGGTCTTTAATAATATATATTGCTTGTTTGTCAAATACTATCTTATTGTACAATTTTCCTGCGTATTATTAAACTTTTATTGAATACTGCATCTTATAATATAGTATTCTTCAAATAAATATATCCCGTGCCTCGCACGGGTCACGTACTATATATATCCCGTACATTTTTCTGTATACATGTATATAATTATAAGTCCAGATAAATAGCCTTAAAATTGTGCATCCCGTGCATCGCACGGGCTCTGTACTAGTTAGTTTTAGCAGTTGTGGTATATATAAAATAGCCCATGTAATATAAATGTACTAATGCATTTATATTGCTAGTTGTGTACAACATTATATTTAGCTGATGTAAAAACTTCATATATAAAAGTAGGATAAATCACATATTTTAACAATGCATATATTTTAATTGTGAATAGATTGTATTTAATTAGCTGTACATATAGCATATTTTAGCAGGGTTTCTAATTCTTACATCAACAATGCATATATTTTAATTGTGAATAGATTGTATTTAATTAGCGGTACATATAGCATATTTTAGCAGGGTTTCTAATTCTTACATCAAGAATTAGTTTAGTTCCTGCTTGATTCATATATATAAGATCTTAATTAATAAAAAGAAAATGCTATGTGTACATAATGAATGTACATAAAAATGTACATAACATTCACATGTAGTGGGGTCCATTTAATTTTTTTATTTTTAGTAGGTCTCACTCAATGTGAATATTATGTAAATCTTTATGTACATCTGTATGTACCTATAGTACTTCCCTTTAATAAAAACAAGTCTTATTTGAGAACTATATATGTTACTATTTATGTATAAGGTTATTTTCAATATTATATGGCGTTATTATTTGTACATTTACTATATGTATATATAGTGTTATTGTGAAAATATATTTTTCTAAATATAATAAATCCAACTGCCTAATTCACTACAAAATTTTTTTTTATATTCCAACGGAAAATTCTATGGTAATTTATTTCATTGAAAATTCCAACGGATGTTCCAATGGTATAGCTTCCGTTGAAATGATTCCAACTAAAATATTCCGTTGGAATGTGTTTTTCATTGGAATTTTAGATGAAATTTGGTGATTCCAACGACTATATTTCCAACGGCTTTTTACAGTAGGATGAATATGCAATTTCCGTTGAAATTTTTATTTCTATCCCCGTTGAAAAATCTACCATTGAAATCGTCAATATCTATTAAAAATTCTAATGAAAAACTCAATACAACTGAATATTTTTGTTGGAATTTCCGTTAGAATCAATTGAAAAATTCTAACGGAAATAATAGCATTGAAAAATATCTATTGGAATTACGTTGGAATTCTATTTGAATGTATTTCCATTGAAATTTTTTCAGTTTCTTGTAGTGATTGTTACACTTGACGGCAGCATGTAGCTTATTTAATTAATTTTTTCACTCAACGAAAAAATAAATAAATAAAGAAATGAGCAATCAAGTGGTTTTATGTACACATACACAACAACAACAAACTAATTAAATGAATAAAATAGTTTAGGAAATATATTTTTTTGGCACACTAACTAAGAACATCTTCCATTTTACATTATATTATTTATTTTATATTTATGTTTCTATTAACCAATTATTATATTACAATAATTACATGTGTCAAATTATCCCACAATTGAGATTAATCATTATAGACAATTTTTTTTTTCTTTCTCCACATTATACATCTCAAAATAGACATTGAGCCATTGGAGATGCTCTAATATGTCTAACAACAACACTTAAGGGTGTCCAAATGAGCAAAATTAAGTGAGAAAATTTGCAGTTTTAGTCCAGTAACATAGACCGTTTCTCATTTTCGTCCAGTAATTTAGTTGGATCTAAAATTAGTCCAAAAACTATTAAATTTTAGTCATTTTAGTAATATTTCGTTCCCGATTGTCGGAATTCGATAAGAAGTTGTTGACTTGGCAAATTTCGACGTTGACTAGGCTGATGTTAACATATTTTTTTGGAAAATTAACTGATATGAATTCTTTTTTTTCACGTCATTCGCCGGTCACCGTGAAGAACCTCACAAAATCTAACCCAAGAACCCGCGTCATCAATCAGGATGACCCCGCTGCCACCTCCTTCGCATGATCCACTCCAGCACTGCGCCGCTGAACCATGCACCCTGAGGAACATCCGTTTTTCCATGGTCAACTCCGTTTTCTTCTCCATTGCGCCGGCGGTCCTTTACAGGAAAATCGTGTAACACCTTGCGGGCGAAGCTCGTCCGTTTCCAGCGAGGGTCCAAATTCACCAACAACAACTCCAAAAGCATCCTCAAGCACTCGTCGCGGCACCCAGCCGTGAACGGTGAACCCCCATCAAACTCTCACCAAGGAGCAGAAATTTGCGAGATCGAGGTTGAGGGTTCGATAAACTTACCGGACAATGGGATTTCGATGAGAAGAAGTGGGCACCTGGGCATCTAGATCCTTGGGGGAAAGGCGCGGAGAGGTCGAGCAGCGTTTCATTGGCGCAGCGAGCCTGGGCGGTGACGGGTCCTTCACACAGAAGCGAAGCTCGACCGTTGCCAACGATGACTCAAATTCACCAATGACCACCCCAAAAGCATCCTTAAGCACTTGTCGCGGCACCCGGCCGTGAGCCCCCATCAAACTCTCACCAGGAGCAGAAATTCGCGAGATCGAGGTTGAGGTTTCGATGAACTTACCGGACAACGAGATTTTGATGAGCAGAAGCGGGTAGCTGGGCTTCTAGATTTTCAGGAGGAAGGCGCCGGAGAGGTCGAAAAACGCGCGTTTCATTGGCGCGACGAGCCTGAGCGGTGACGGCGATTGGGAGAGCAATCGAACAATTTTGGAGGTGTTGAGGAAGGTGAGTTTTTTTTTTTCAATTTTTTTTATTTTTAATTTTTATTTTTTTCAAATGGGGGGGTGAAATTTTTAATTATTTTAAGGGAAAATGATGTGGAAAAAATGAAAGTGGTCATATCAGTTAATATACCGAAAATCAGTCCACATCAGCCTAGTCAACGTCAAAATTGGCCAACTCAACAACTTCTGATAAAATGCCGGTGATCAGGATCGAAATATGACTAGATTGGCTAAAATTTAAGAGTTTTTGGACCAATTTTAAAACCGACTAATATACTGGACGAAAATATGAAACAACATATGTTACTAAACTAAAACTGCAATTTTCTCAATTAAGTGTGAACTATGTGTCATTGCGTGTGTATAGTATAGTTGGTTCAAATAAAAACCAATTTTTAATATAAGAACTGTGAGAGTATTATTTCAACTATGTGTACTACTATGCAAAGACGGATCCACATGGGGTTCAGGAGGGGCCATGGACCCCCCTCATTTTTTAAATATCATTATATATATATATATATATAAATAAATAATTAAAACTTTGTTTTTATGATATCTTCATTTAAATTAATATAAATAATTAAAATTTAGTTTCTATGCTATTTATTGAAAAATATACTAATGATCCTTATATTTTACATTATTAGATAACTTTTTAAACATGTTTATAATGATACTCTTTCGGCCTCTTAATTGTAAATCGATTTAGTGATTTATAAAACCGAGTATTTAGTTGGATTGTTAGTATTTTTTGTGTAATCACATATTTTTAATTTTATTTATTTATTTTTTGTTAAAAAAGTGGTCGTTTGATAAGCTCTAATCAACAAAAATGCAATTCAATGTGCTGTAAATATTAAATTTAAATCAAATTTTAAATTAAAAAACTTAATTTTTTATAAATTATAGATGTTGAAATTAAATTATAAGTACATGAAATCTATTATTTTTGTTTTTTTTAAAATTTTGATGGTGATATAGATTCTAAATTTTTTAAAACTTGGTATTACATATATCGATATTTATGTTTATAAGTAAACACATTTTTATATGAAATGAGTGTTTTAACTTAAACTACAATCTCGTTATTTTATATTTAAAATTGGACCCCCCTGAGTAAAAATCCTAGATCCGTCACTGCTGCTATGATTATGTAAAGTGTCATACTGTTATTTTTTTATATTATTTTCAAGACATGACGTCTTATTGTATAACAATATGCATATTCAGTATGATAATATGTTCGTCTAATAGTTAAGTATGCTCTATCTTTAATACTATTAATTAAAACAGTAAAACTTCTGTTATGCAGGTCTAACGGTTAAATAATTATATTTTTTTATAGTCATGCACATTTTTAAATTATAAAATATCATACTCTAAAAAACAATATAAACAAAATATATTTTTTCATAGCATAAATATATATTTTTATTAAAAAGAAAAAAGAAAGTATGAGGGATTGACGCGTCTCGTGATTTGAATTTGATCGTTTCATACAAAATATTATGTTAAATAAATCATAGTATAGACTCATTAGTCACTTAAATTTAGCAACTCATTAACATGAGTATCGCTACTTTGCAAATGGGGATGGTATTAATGGAATTCAACTCAAAGCAAGGATAAGCATACTTAAACAGTTAGGACAGCAAATTGTTTGTGGTAAATTTTGCACTTCATTGAAACATAAACACTAAACGAACTAATTTATTCAACACATTAATGTGTGTTACTGCAAAATCATTTCTTCCTTTTTTAACAATGACAATCAAGAGGATTGTTTCATTAATTGGTAATAATGTTCTATAGCAAATTAAAGTGCCACCATCATCAATCATTATAAGGTAGTTATATGCCATAAAGAAGGTATGAGAAGAAAAAATAAAGACATGATATTATGAACATAAGTGAGATAAGCAAAGAAGGCCTTGTGCAAAGTGCAAACACATGCAAAATTGACAATTTTTTTTCTTTTTATAATTGTACAATAAATATTTTAAAATATCAAAGTATGTGTTATGTTTTATATATTTCACCATAAAATTGTTTGTCGATCATATATACGTATGACTGATACTACTCATAATTGATACATAATTATCACTTATAATATTGGTCACTTATGGCGTCCATAGTAAAAAAAAATGGTTCAACATCATGCAATAGAATTAACGAATACATCCATTCTTTGAACAATACATGTAATAACTTGTAAGAGATAAACATTCACAAGCAAAGTACAAAAATTTCAGTAATTTTCATTGTATTGAAAAGAAGATGAAGCTATTTCCTAAGAAGTAACTTTAAAGTGAAAAAAAAAATGTTGATAAAAATAATCTTTTTCTTGTGTATAAAGGTGAGGGGAAAAAAAAGTTAAAAAGGTAAATGCAGATTTGAGAAATTTAAAATTTAATTGACTTTGTTGTGTGAATTCCGTAGACTAAATTTGGTCAAAGATAGAATGACTAACTATATAGAATATCTTTTTCTCAAGTGTCGAAATTACATGGAAATCGAAAGTGTGAATTACAAAAAAGAAATTTTCAGAATTAATACTCGCATATGAGAAAATTACATAAATACATAATATCATAAAAATTTATCCGTAGATCCTTGACTCATCACTCCAAAACTTGTGTATATAAATCCCTTGTTATGTATATTTTCACAATATCTAGTTGTTGGCATTGAACTCTAAATGCTCACTTATTAGTTTTTAGGCCTCTACATTATACATCTTTGAAAATCATATTTGAGCTTCTTCGTTTTTGGTTTGTCAAATTATCCAATTGTTTAACTATTTCAATAAATTTAATGTATATGTCCATTTGAATCAAACAATTAAAACATAAATATATTTACATTTATTTTATATTTAGGAACATCATGGGGCAATTCGGCAATTCTTCATCATATCTATCAGTAATGCATGAGATCCACATTTTATTGGTCGATCATGACCCAGAAAGACTAATAAACACAGCCAATTTGCTCGAGTTATGCCGATATAAAGGTATAAAAGTTTATTATATTTCGGTCATTTACCTAATTTGTTGTCGAATCGATTATCTTAAACAAGCTTTTAAGTTTCGAATCATTCTCTAATTGTTAATTTTTTCCTTGGAAAGTTTGGTCTAGGGTTAACAAATTGATAGCAAAACATATTCCTTCTTGTCATAAAATTTCATTTATGTCATGTATATGTTATGTGGTTTTTGAAATGGTATACTTATACTTCATTAATCCATAGTTGATGTTTGTTTACCTTAATGACCATATTAATAAATAGATCTCAACATACATTGTGTTGCTTGGTTATGCTTATGTTGTTATGATTGGTTTCATGAATTTATTTTGCCTGCAAATAAACTAAATTCTTGTGAATATTTCGTTAGGTTGTTATTGAAATTATTTGAAAACTACAAGGGATTTATTGACGATAAAAAGCGAATCACATTTGTTATCCGTATAAAATAAATGTTCGAGAATTTAGTTAACGATCGAATTTAAGTAACAATTTTCTTCATTATGCGACTTGTTTACAGATATTAGATTTTATTCTTTCACTTGATACGAAAACGACTGAATTCGTTTTTTTTTTTTCGTAATGTCTATAATCACATAGATACGAAGGAGTACGCCGTATATGTATTTATTATATACTATATGGTATTAAAGTGACATATATATTATCATATATGTGTTAAATTGAGAATGCTTTTATGTACTTTTGTTTTCAACAAATTTGTTTTCTACATTGCTTAAAGCAAAAGCTTTTGTTTTCTCAACTTTTTGATTAATCATATTTTTAAATTGACTTATTGGATACAACTTAACTTTCTTTATAAGCATAAAATGTTTGTTCTCCCAAAGTTATTCACACAAAAGACAAATAAATCAATTATGGTAAAGACAAATAATTATATATGCAATAATTAATTGAATACTTCCAAAAAATCACTTTCTTGTTATATATATAACTTCCAAACATATTTTTCATTTTTCACTTTTCATAAACCATAAACAAACACCAATCAAATCAACATCAAAATTTTTAACTCCAAATTTATGTATATCCAAATGAACATGTCCCTTTAATTGTGAACACTACTTATTTAATAGAGATCTATATTTATGATCCAAATTGA
>BKCP01002447.1:939361-965634 GCA_008636005.1 Striga asiatica
TTTTTTTTTTTTTTTTTTTTTTTCTTAGTTTTGGTTTTATTCGGTGGAGAAATGCAATTGAAATAGTGTGTGTTGTGTAGGCGGCACGTGGTGGGCGATGGCTGGGTACAAGCAAGACACATGGTCAGCTTAGGCGGCTTACTCCTATTTATTTACTATTCCTATTTTACCCTAGGACGGTAAATCTCGAATTTCTTAATCCATCCCTATATACTAATTCATCTCTTCCTATTTCTTCCTATTTCTTTAACTTAAAACATGTGAGTTTAAATGGCAGACTCACACGTTTCTGATGCTAACATGACAAAAATTTAGGCTTTGGAATATTGGTTGTATATTCAGTTTTACTCTGTAATTAGGCTTGGTATTAAATATAAATAACTTTATTCAAATTCGACAAGTGTACATTTAGTTTTGTTAAATTGTTTCCTCTTAGAGCATCTACATTGATGCGTTAATGTACCGTTTAAACGAGCCTTTTCATCATTTAAACCAATGTGAACGTTCATTTAATAGACAAAATTTGTAGGGCCCACTAATTTCGTTCAATCCTATTAACGGCAATGTGGAGCATAAAGAATCAAAAATAAATGTTCAGTTCCCCCACAAGCATTCAGTAACACAGAAATTGGTGGGACTCATGTAATATATATTATTTATGTTGCCCCACCATCTTTAATATAAATGTATTGATAAGAATGTGGGTGTGTATTTAAATGAAGAGAGAATTAGTGAAAAGATGATGTGGAGATGATGTGGATGACAGAGAGTATAACTTTTTAATTGAATGAATGAGAAAAAAATTAACAGATGTGGATGCCCTTAGTACAAATTTCTTTTTTAGTTTAGGCAAGTAACAATCTTACCATCTTATAATTTTCTTTCATATTTCGTACCCTAAATTATGATTTACAAATCACTTTCTACATTGTCTATTCCTTTTTTTTTTTTTTTTTTTTCTTTTTTCATCAATTAGTCCATCAAATTTTTTATAGAAATTTTATTTTAGCAATACCTTTTATTATATATTTCTTAACTCAACTTCAATGTAGTACACGAATATTGTACTAATTAGTTTAATTGGATAACTGAGACGTGCACGAACATGAAATCATGTGGTCGTTTGTCCAACTGAATAAAACACGAACTATAACATTAAAGTGAAATGGAAAATCTCATTCCGTAAATTTGATCATCTGCACATGATTTTATTTAACAATATGGTATGGATATGTTTGATTATGTGCAAATGAAAAGGATGAGAACCTAGCCTTCTCTAAACCAACTCACGTTATTATCTTTTTCTTCTTTTGCCCATTTAATAATATTTTTTGTGACGATAATATTTTTTGCAGATAGATTCAAATCGTAGTTCAAGACGTTTGGAATGAGACAATTATTCGATCAACAATCTTGATAGATTGATATTTCGTGCACACTAGCATTAATTGTTCTTGCTAAATGTTATGCCTAGATTTTCTGAAATCTATGCATACGTATCCAATAATATTTTTTTTTTAAGTTCTATGTATACATATAAAGAAAATAAGTTTGAAAGGGTAAAAAGCAATATTATAGAATAAATACTCCTATGTGCTTTGATTGTTCTTTAAATCCTCCAACTTGCTAGAGAAAAAATTTTGACTAAAAACTTAGATTGAGAGCCTCCAAAACTATTGGAGCCGTCACAGTCTGTACACGTGAAATCTTTGTGGTACAAATAAAAGATTTGATAAATCTTCAACGAATTGTGTCCAAGTTCACAATTGTGTCTTTTTGTGTGAACCTTTCGTATGAGGTTAGCGGGCATGCAAATAGACAATCGTGTGGTCATGTTATTTTGTGAAGGCCAATGAAGAAATAATAATATAAAAAAAAAAAAAAACACGTTATTAAGCAATCTATCTGTAATTGTTACATGTATAATATTTGAGGACCGAAAATTTAATCACATGTGGGATAAAATATTTATGTGTTATTGCACTTTGTATGATTGATTGAATTTCGAATTAAATTTAACCTCCGTGTATTTCCCATGGGTGAGACTCTTGTATAGAATTGATCAAAATTATAAGGTTAAATGTTAAATTAAATCTCAAGCTTTAATTCTTTTATTTATTTATTTTTAATTTTGACAATAAAAGTACGAGATTTCGTATTATAGATCGAAGCACGTAGTCAACAAACTGGGTGTCCAATCCTGACATGTTTGTGTCATTATTTGATGTGGGAAAACATGTGTCACAGATAATTAAGAAAAAAGTAAAAAGAAAATTAGAATTACAGCTGAAGTTTTTATTTCAACACACCTAAAAAATCCAAAAATTAAATTTGTTTTTTGTTGTCTTTGATCCAAATTTTGTTGTCAGTGTGAAATTTGAATTTGTTGAAATTTATTCACCATTAAGGTACGTGCATGCATTAGTGAATTTCGTATTCCCCCAAATATTAAAAATCGGATTTTCATGATCATGAGAATATTATTAAGATGAAGTGTATTCCTTTTATATACTTATTTATTTATTTTTTTTTTTTTTTTTTTTTTCTTTGAATGGTCAAGCAAACAAAATGCAACTCAATGTCCACCATATTCNCATAGACTTAAAAAAAAAGAATAAATCACATTTAATTAATTTGGTGTCTTGATTACTTGGATATTTTGCATGACTAACTGGCTACTGGTTGAAAGTTAGCACTTGCGTATGAACAGTGCTTTCGTAAACGTGCAAGCTACAAGTCTTCATTGTCGCTCAAAAGTCAAAATTCAGATACACGTTACTTTCTATTGCACAGTGTTTTTGTATGCACTCTCACAGAGTCAATTAATTTGTGTACTTTGTAGACTGCATTTTTTTCTGTATTTAACTAATTTAGTTTTCGTCACTACCTAAGTCATCCAATGCAATTTTGTGGTAATTAATTGTTAGGATAAAAATTTATATATAATTTTAAATAAAATGTTTAACTATATAATGCTTTAGTGTTGTGACTTGTGAGTGTGTTGTCTGTTACTGTTGCTAGTTTAGGCTCTAGCTGATTTTCAGATATGTCATCCCAGTTTTATTCGGCTTTTAGTTGTATCATTCAGCTACTGGTTGTTTTTCTGCTTACATATTTGTGCGTTTCATAAAATATCTATCGTTTCGAAAAATAAAAATAAAAATCGGAACAATAGAGATTTTATAAAACGCACAAATATGCAAGCAGAGTGATTTTTAGATTCACAAAAAATTGTGAATATAAAAGGTTGTTTGTCATACTTGCAAATAATAACACTTAGAATAAAATTTGTTATATGCTATTCTTTCTGAAGAAATGAACATTGTTCTTCACATTCTCATCATTTCACTTAATTTTAGTTTTACTACCTATGATAATTAGAATTTTGTAATAATTTCTTTTATAATATGTACATATATAGCTTATTTGGGCCTACATTTGGAATTGGACCATTATCCATTTAATCTGTAATATTTGGGCTACTAGATAATTGGACTTTGATTAGACCAAGTGACTGTCAAATAGTGGTTAGGTAACGAGGCGAGTGGTGATTCAGGCCCAAATATCCGTTTTTTCGTTTGCTTTGCCAACGGATGAATGAAAGGGATAAATTTTACTAATACAATATAATTAATAAAAAACATAGGGACGTGGTCATTATTTTTGTTTCAATTTAAACGACCAATAATGTACAAATAAAGCAACTACTTAATTGCATATATTAGGTGTCATATAGTTTTATTCGAGCCGAGCTGAACCGAAACGAGTAGCTTCCGCTCAACTGACAACCTGGAATAAAGCCATTAATGCAAAATTCACATGGAATAAAGCTCAACTGGCAACCTGGGCTCGACCAAAGTGACAAGAGGAACCTTCCTTGGGGTTGAAAGCCCAAATATTTCCTCCATATTCAAGTCTTCGGTCTTCATACTGTTAGGCAATTTCCAATTGAAGCCATGCAGCAGGTTGGCTAAGCTGGACTGGATCACCTTCAGGCCCAAACTGTAGCCCGGACACATTCTCCGGCCCGACCCAAACGGCAGAAGCTCAAAATCGTGGCCCTTTACATCAATGTCCTTGCCAATGAATCTCTCTGGACAAAACTCATTGGGCTTTTCCCATAGCGATGGGTCCCTCCCAATTGTCCACACGTTGACTAGCACTTGGGTCCCCTTCTTTATGTCGTAGTCATCCACCTTTAAAGTAAATGTTAAAACATTAATAAACAAATATATGATTAATTCTTTTTTTTTTTAACAATATTAAAATATCATATTTTAAAAATTATATAAATAAAAGTTTAGATTTCATAGTATAAATAAATAAATATTTCTGTTAAGAAAGTATGATGGATATACCTCGCTTAACTATTAGGCTACATCCGCCAAAAATTTGTGATGATTAATTAGCCTAACCAATCGAAATTAATTAACACAAACTCTGCTATGAGTCGGTGTAACCGTTAGACGGAGGTACCAATCTACATTATGAACAAAAAATGCATACTTATATCGTTAAGTGTCATAGTAGAAAATTATGTCAATCTAATAGATAAATCCACCTAACAAAACAGCCAACAATTAATTAACATAAACTTCAAAATTCATTTCTCAAGCATGTGTGATGATTTTACTTTTAAAATCATGATTCTACAAGCATTAGGTGGGCTATTTTATCATTGAGAAAATATAGTACATTTTCAATCAAAGTGTGGGAAACACAAAAAGATGCAGTGTGCATTGTACATTTGTACCTTGCAATCCTCACGTGACAATCGAGGTACAAGCATTGGGGCCACGGGGTGCAGGCGCATGGTCTCCTTGACAATGGCCTCTATGTAAGGGAGGTTTGGAATATCTTTCTCTTTGACCCATTTATCCCGCCCGATAACCCGATCCAACTCCTCCGTAGCCCGTTTGAAAATCTCGGGTTTTTTCAGCAGCTCTGATATGGCCCACTCCACCGTCACCGCCGAGCTCTCAGTCCCACCCGCCAGCAAATCCTAATGAAAGTTAAGTTCAATATTGAAAATTAATTACAAATCGTCCCATCAAATTATGGGTTCATTTCAACATACTATTGGATGTAGTTATTGAGTTTTTTTACTGTTGGATCAATATATACATTCTGATACGAGCGTGTATTGATCAAACGATAAGAATACTCTATCAATGCAGTGCAATTTACCCATAGAGTCGAATGAACCCGATCATTTAGTTGGTTATAAGAACCATTCATAATTGCAAACAATTACAAATGAGCCCATCAAGTTCTGCCAACTTGGTTACAGGAGCCATTATAATTGCAAATAATTACAAAACAGCCCACCAAGTTCTTCCCACTTGTAGTTAGGTACGTCCAAGAACTACTCATAATGTTTATGTTATTAGTGCTTAGTCTTATAGGGAAGTAGCTAGTAAAGACAAGTATGAAATATAGTCATTTTTTGTAGAAGTATGAATGACACAATTATCCTACTCCCATATTGTTAATTTCTGATACCATTAAATCGTTTATAAAATTTTAGAAATCAATTATAAAATTCAAGACACTGTTTAGGTATTCTAGAAACCATTTATAAAGTTCCCAGAATTAATTATATAATTCAAGATATTATGTAAATGTTCAAAAAAGAATTAGAAATCATTTTTGGAATACTAGAAATCCTTTTGGGAACTCTAGAAATGGTTTTGAATGAAAGTGTAGAGAGGTTGTTTTGGTCGCGAAATGATTAGTATTCATATTTCTATAAAAGTGATTATATTTCATCTTTTATAATTTGAAAAGGTCATTTACTAATATTACCACTCATGTTTATCCTAAAGTTACGACACACTTAGTTACAAGTAGATTTATAAACGAGTTAAGCCAAACTTAGCTTCTTATACTCGAACTCAGGCTTAAGTCTTTATTTTGACTCATTAATTACACGAGATCGAGCTCTATATATTCGAGCTTGGGCTCGAACCTTTATCTCGACTCATAAACTAGGCGAGTTCGTCTATTAATATTAAATAGACGATTTCGGGATTTAACGAAACTCGAGTCTTAATGAGACAGATTTTAAACAACATAAAAAAAAATTATTTTTGAGCTTTGACGAGATAGATGGACTCGAGCTATAGAAGAACACCTCACACTGGGTCTCTTTTGCAATTAAACAAGACTTCGGGGGCTACTTTTCGCAAATAAAACCAAATTGCTTCTACTCTGTCAGCTCAATTCAACTTTACCTGTGTAAAAGCTTTGACGCCGTGCCTCTCGAGCTTCACCTCCAGATCCGGCGCCTCCGCCAGCTCCAGCAGCACATCCACCATGTCCCGGCTCACGTACCCCGCCGTGCTCCGCCTCCTCTCCTCGTGCTCGTCCAGAACCCTCTCCAAAAACCGGTCGAATTTCTTACTCACCGCCTTCATCCTCCTCACGTACCCCTGCAGATCCAGCCACCCGACCGCCGGAATCAAGTCTCCGACGTTCAAAACCCCGTTCAGGAGAAATAGCTCGTCCAGCATCCGCTTGAATTCGTCCGGCGAAAGGACATCGTTTTGGCCCCCGTCGAGATACCGCTTCCCCAAAACCATCCGGCTGATGACGTTGAGGCTCAGCGTCGACAGCCGGTCCTTCAATTGGACGGGCTCACGGGCCGATTCGAACATTTTCTTCAACAGCGAGCCCAATTCCTCGGCCCGGATGTACTCGTAGGACTCGAGCCGACGGGCGCTGAAGAGCTCCATCAGGCACATGCGTCGGGCCTGGCGCCAGTACGGGCCGTAAGGGGACCACGTGATGTCGGAGTAGTTGTAGGTTGTGTATTTGCCGGCGGCGGTCTTGGGCCGGGAGGCGAAGGTCAGGTCCATTGTTTTGAGGAATATACGGGCCGCGCGGGCCGAGGAGCCCACGACGACCGGTTGGGACCCGAACCGGAGGTGCATGATGGGCCCGTACTTGAGGGAGAGGTGGTGGAGGGATTGGTGGGGAAGGGGCCCGATCAGGTTGAGGTTGCCGATTACGGGCCAGGGTTTCGGGCCGGGCGGGTAGTTGGCCTTTTTTCGCCGGAGGGCCTTTATGAGGAGGTGGGCGGAGAGGATTGTTAGTAGAATGACGGCAGTGGCCGTTGACCAAATTTGGACTTCCANATTACATTTTTTTTTTAATTGAAATTGGGGAGGGTTTTAGGTGGAGAGTGGAGTTTTGAACGAATGTGATGAGAGATTTATGTGGGAGAAATGTAAGGTGTGCTAATAGTGAAATGACCAAACTAAAATAATTGAGATTAATAGTATGGAGATAATTTTTAATCATAGACTTTGGTGTGGAAGACTTGCAAGAAAGATTGGTCGTGGTGGTAGGTATATGAATTATACAATATAGAAATTTTGTGACAAAGTTCATATGAAGCTCTACAAGCAATTAATTGTATGAATAGCAAATTAAGTTGTTGAAATCAAATGTGATCGACTGGTAGGACCAAAATCCGATCACTTGGTCGGTTACGTTTGCTAGATTGACTCGGTCGAGAGTTGGTTATTAATTGATCAGTTGAACCAATAAAAATCAGTTAGAATTAGTTAATAGTGGACCGTGATTTATTTATTTTAGAGTTTTTAAATTACATTTATATATACTTTTAACATATATGTATCAATTAGATTTTAGTTTATATTTGCATGTATTATTGTCACGGATAGTGAGTCTCAAGAACTTTCATATAGAAAATTCATGATTAGGGCTAGGGGGTATAAATGGCTAGAGCTACAGCCGAGCTGTTAACAAAATGAGTTGATAAGCGTGTTCGAGCTTGACCCAGTTTGTCGAGACGGACTCAAGTCTAAGCAAACCAAATTATAAAAGAAATATATATAAGCATTTATATTTTTAGTCTTAACAAGCTGAGCCAAGCTTGAAGCTCGTTTATCAAACGAGTCGAGTCGAGTTCAGAAGTAGCTCCTTTCAGTTAACAAGTGTGATTGGTTTCACGTGATGGTATAGTGATGTTGCAGATGTTTTGTAATAATTTTTATAAACTTGAGAAGCAATTGTCGGATGTAATTCAGAAGGTGTAAAGAAGAGAGGGTATATGAATCCATTAATTTCCAGGAAATGTACCAAAAGATACACAGTATTTTTTTTTTCTTTTTTCTTTTTTAAATGGTAGTGTATTGACTATTGATCAATCTTATAATAATTATATCACAATTTTTGACTTCTTTAATCACAATTTTTTTTTAAATGGCAGTGAATTGACTATTGATCAATCTTATAATAATTATATCATAATATTTGACTTCTTTAATCACTACTGGTTGCTACTTGCTACTTATTGTTTTGTCAAAAAAAAATTATCCACAAATTAAATGTCTAAAAATAACGATTTCATCTATTGCCCCTATATTTGATAGACACTATTTATATATGAAAACTATTGCATTGCTTTTCACGTGAACTGCAAATTCTCGGAAGAAAATTTTCCAGTATGTGGAATGAGATCTCAACACTTCAAACGAATCGATTATTACTGTATTTTAAAATACATTAAGCAGGAAAAGAGGATTAAGGGTTGAATAAATATGCATTAATACTTAAAATATAAAAAGACTGTTGGGGTAGAACACCAATCGCAGCGGACAAAAATACCCCTCCAACAAATATGACAAGCACTACTGTAAACGAAAATAAGCCAACACAAATTAATAAGAGACGAGAAATAAAGAGAACACAAAAATTGATAACAGAATTCGGCGAAAATAGCCTACGTCTCCGGGCACCGCCAACCACAACGCCAAATTTACTAAACTCACCAACAAAATACAAATAGGGTTAAACAACCCACAAATTAGAATTTCCTTAATTAAGGATTTCCTACCAAGAAAGGAGAAAATAGAATAAGGTGCAATTGTAACCCAAGGGCAAGGGACCTATTTATACTAATAAGATCCTACACATCTTTGATACATATCCTATGTGGGACAAACAATTAATCAAAAACTAACAATTCTCCATGTATTCTCGTTCTTCATCACAATTTGGTGATAATTGGACACTTAACTTAATATGAGGGGCAGGTGGTGTACTTACAGGCTTCGTCTCATCTTTTATGCCGAAACGCTGTAGTACGCTTCTGAGTCAAACAAAGTTTGCCTCTCCTTTTGTCCTTACTTATCTCCATCCCGAGAATTTTCTTAGCTTCCCCCAAGTCTTTCATCTCAAACTCTTGGTTCAACTGAGCCTTCAAATGATCAATCTTCACTTGGCTCTTTGATGCAACCAACATATCATCCACATACAAGAGTAAGTTGTTGATGCTCGAAAATTGATCGACATGGGGGTTCAGAGGAAATTTATTGTATATTTTTTGTATTGAATTTTTGGTGAATTTTGTATGAATTTTCCTGTGTTTTTTGATAAGAAAAGATAATCCAAGAAGAAGAAGATTCACGGGCATCGCCTGTTTTCTTTAGATCCAGAGAAAGAAAATAATAATAACGCCCCTCAGACTTATCTATCCAGGTCCATCATTGGGGTATTTATATATATGTTTAATGGGCCCGATATTATCACAAGCAATATTATTTAAACAATATTATTTAAGGCCCAAAAATATCCCAATAATAAAATAATTGATATAATACATATCCACGTGTAATAATAGGCTGGGCCAAAATTAGGTATTAACAGGAGGCCCCCGATTTTAGGGCATGTTTTGAATAGAACTGTTCTGAAATCGCATGTATAATCAATTTTGGCCGTAATCAACGTTGGCCGGGTACTTTGGGACCCGTGGAGCCAATGATGTGGATAGTTAATTTTTCTGGAATTTTGCGTGGAGCCTGGATGGCCCAGTCGGGCAATTTGGTACCCGTCTTTCGCGTTTTTTGCGTGGGACACGAAACGTTTGATGTGGTAATGATGATATGGGATTATGTGGGTACTCGGGCCCCCGGAATTGTTACTGGACTCGCGATTTTGTCGTATTGAGACGACGCGATTTTTTTATTTGATTTGAGATTGTTTTGCTTGACCTGGTCGGATAATTTTGTATCCGGTCCTCGGTCTTTTATTTTTTTATTTAATTATTTATCAGTCGGGCAGCATGATCCCGATCTCAGATATAATATGTAAGGTGTTAACCTTGCCAAACCATCTTGAGGGTTCGGTTAAGAACTTTTCTTATTATTATTTTTATCTAGATTCGGCTTTTTCACTGTGCCGACATTGGTTACCCGAATGATTTTTCGAGATTCGGTCTTTTTTATTGTACCAATGTGGGTTAGCCGAATTATTTTTATTTTATCGAGCTGAAGAACTCGGTGTAAATTTTCCTTTTATATTTTTCCCAGCCGGAAAGGTCTTATTGACTTTGCCTAACCAGTGTGGGTCTTTAAGGAATTTAATGATCCCTGCCAGTAAGGTTTTATATTGCACCTCACTAGCGTGGATCCTTAAGGTTTTTTTTTTTTTTGGCTTGACTTTTTATGTTCATGTCAAGATGCATGAATGACGTGCGTATGAATGTATGTATGAATGTGTGAATATATGATGATTTTATGCAATAAATGATTAACGCACGAAAAATAATGTTACCTCGATATTTTGTCGAGTCTGACTTTATCTGTCAGTAGGTGTTGTGCCTTTCCGACCAGAATATTCAGCATATCATTTTACTCGCTGAATTTTTAAAGGAATGTCGGTAGGTTCTGTGCCTTTCCGACTGGCATTAGCCTCGCCAAATCATCTTCAGGACTTGGATGTATTGGGCTTTTGCCATGCCGACTTTATTTATCGACAGATTCGGCATTTTTACTGTACCGACGTCGGCTAGCCGAAATATTTTTCGAAATTCGGCTTTTTGACTGTGCCGTCGTTGGTTAGCCGAATTATATTTTAAGAATCTGCTTTTTTACTGTACCGACGTCGGCTAGCCGAATTATTTTTCGAGAGTCGGCTTTTTATAAAGTGCCGTCGTTGGTTAGCAGACTTATTTTTATTTTATTTTACCGAGCTGAAGAACTCGGTATAAAATTTTTATGTTTCCCAGCCGGAAAGGTCTTATTGACTTTGCCTAACCAGTGTGGGCTCAGCCGAAGCAGAAGCTCAACGGCGAGGTAAATATAAATATCAGCTCTACCAGAGTCAGGGCTCAATGGCGAGAAAATATAAAGCCTTCTCAGTCGGAGCAAGAGCTCAACGACGAGGCAATATACGCGTCAACTCAACCGGAGTCGAGGCTCAACGGTGAGAAAATATAAATATAAATTACAGCTCTGCCGGAGTCGAAGTTCGATGGCGAGCAAAAATAAGACGCGAGCTCAGCCGGAGTCGCGGCTCGCGGCGAGCAATAGGAAGACGTGAGCTCAGCTGGAGTCGTGGCTCACGGCGAGCAAGAATAAAACGTCGGCTCAGCCGGAGTCGTAGCGCACGGTGAGCAATATTGAGACGTCACAAATAGACGAGTGCCCTCACCTTCATGCTTATCAAATACCTTGAATTTTGACCGAAACCGACTTCTCAAAAAAAAAAAAACTCACTCTCTTTTGGCCACAATTAAGTGATGTCACCACGTTTCAACCTTTTTCGCCCAAATCTCTTTCTCGACCAAATATCAAGCAGAACACAATTCATCTCTCCACCATAAGCAGATCAATCCCCCCGCAGCTTTTTCCTCAATCCCTCACGCTCAATCCCTCTTCTTTTCTCTCGCTAAAAATCTGGCTCTCGCTCGCTTTCTCTCTTCTCTCTCAGTCGACGAGTAGCCATGTGCGACCGGGATGAGCGATTTACATGGCAGCGAGATTTAGTCTGTAATCGGATCTCGGTGGAATTAATCGGAAATCGGCCATAGTGTGACGAATCGAGCTCGGGCTAAATGGTATGAGGAGACCCGAGTTCGGCCCGACTCATGAAAGGTTCAGTTACGATTATTGAAATCGGAGATGAATATTTCGATTTGGTGGTCGATGAAAGTGAAGTTGGTGCGGGCTCGCGAAGTCGGTCGGCCGATCCCGAGCTGGGGTCGATTTTCAGAAGTCGGGCTCGGTAGTGCTGAAGTCGGTTCAAGCTAGCGATGAAACCGAGATGTTGATGTCGGTTTGGGGTGAGTGACATCGGTCCGACTACGATTCCCGACATCCAAGGTGAGTGGGTAACAAAATTCGAGCTCATCATTCATGTTGGGATTTCGGCCTGTTATGAAGTTGATGGCTGATTAATCGGAGTTCGGTTGGTTTGATGGAGTGTCGATCTTAGCCCGATATTGAAGTTGGTTGTTGCCGACAACTTGAAGTTTGTCGAGGTCGGTCCTACTTTGAGACCAGTTTGCGCAACTCGGTAATCGATGAGGGTGATGTCGGATATACAGAAGTCGGTTGAAGGAGGTCTAATCGGTCCGACTGAGATTCCCGACATCCGAGGTATGTCGGCCGGTAACCGAGGTCGCGCTTGTTAGGCTGGGATGAGTCCGTTCTTTCTTAAAGTAAAATCGGTTCTTCATTGAAGAGGTCGGGTCTCGACAAATTTGAGCTTGTGGTACCAACAGCGAAGTCGGACTTCGGCAAATACAAATTGCAACCTGTCTGAAGTCGTGGTTGTTACAGGTGAAAGGCCCTAAGATTTCGACTTAATTAATTTGGATGCCGATAATTCAATTCCGGTTAAAGTCTTTGTTTGGAGATGAAGTCGGACATGGTAGCTGCTCAGGACCTCGTCAATCGAAGTCGGCGCGGGCTACGGTGACGTGGCTCAAGGACGGTAAAATTCGAAGTCAACCTCCATCAATACTCGAGACGCTCGGTATAGATAAAGATGGAGTGGGCCCCAAGAGGTTAAGTGGCATTGTCACCGATACATGTGTCTTTTTGTAATA
Source organism: Striga asiatica (assembly GCA_008636005.1). NCBI lineage: Eukaryota > Viridiplantae > Streptophyta > Magnoliopsida > Lamiales > Orobanchaceae > Striga > Striga asiatica. The sequence continues at coordinate 952,221 of BKCP01002447.1, forward strand.
ACTTCAATGTGCATTTTTGTTGACTATTCCTTATTGATAAGGCCACCGGCCATGTGCAAGCGATAATTACAATTTTTCTGCTGCGTCTTCCTTTTTCTGCTGCTTCTTCTTCATTTTTCTGCTGCTTCTTCATTTTTCTACTGCAACCGGCCGTTTACGTTGAGATTGGCGGTGAGCGTTGCTACAGGAACCGGTCGTCGCTGTGGATCCTCGCAACTTCGTCGGTCGATTCCATCACAATCAACGCATCTATTTTGATCTTACTTTATCATCGAGATTTGGTTTTGCGTGTTTCTCCAGTCTTCGTTTTTTTTTTTTTTTTATAACCAGAAAGGATACAGAACGAATTCGATTTCCATTTCTGAGGTGATTTTGTGAGAAAGAAGAAAAGGAATTGGTTGGCAGAGACTATATCCAATTTGTAGCAATACGGGATGGCGTATGTGTTGTTAAGCCGGAAAATTGCCTCGAATAATCTACGAGGCCCTCCTTCTAGCGCCAAACTGTTGATGCTCGAAAATTGATCGACATGGGGGTTCAGAGGAAATTTATTGTATATTTTTTGTATTGAATTTTTGGTGAATTTTGTATGAATTTTCCTGTGTTTTTTGATAAGAAAAGATAATCCAAGAAGAAGAAGATTCACGGGCACCGCCTGTTTTCTTTAGATCCAGAGAAAGAAAATAATAATAACGCCCCTCAGACTTATCTATCCAGGTCCATCATTGGGGTATTTATATATATGTTTAATGGGCCCGATATTATCACAAGCAATATTATTTAAACAATATTATTTAAGGCCCAAAAATATCCCAATAATAAAATAATTGATATAATACATATCCACGTGTAATAATAGACTGGGCCAAAATTAGGTATTAACATAAGTAAATGAAAGATCCATCTTGCAGCTTGTGTAAATACACACAATGATTATGTTTGCTTCGTGTGTACTTTTGGCCAATCATAAACTTATCAAACCGTTTGTACCACTGTCTCGGAAATTGCTTCAATCCGTACATCGATTTGTTCAACTTACAGACCCAATTCTCTTTTCCAAGAATTTTGAATCCTTCTGGCTGAGTCATGTAGATTTCCTCATCTAAATCTCCGTGTAAGAACGTCGTCTTCAAGTCAAGAGTGCTTAACAACTGGAGAAAACACTTCATTATAATCAACTCCTTCCTTCTGAGCGTAGCCTTTAGCCACCAATCTTGCCTTGTAGCGCACATCATTCTTGTGAGGAAATCCATCTTTCTTTGCAAATACCCACGTGCATCCTATCGCCCTCTTGCCTTTTGGTAGTTGCGTCACCTTCCAAGTCTGATTCTTCTAGAGAGACAACATTTCTTCCTCCATAGCCCTTTTCCACTTCTTATTCCGAATTGCATCTTGAAAAGTGAAAGGTATGTCATCATCAACAATTGGAAGTGCATAAGCCACCATATCCGCCGATCGAGCAGGTTGTTGAATCTCTCGTCTGGGCTTTCTCAATGCAATTGGAAGTGCATAAGCACACTCGTCTTTTTCAAGCTTGGCCTTGGAACGTGATCTTCCTCGTCCATTCTTCTTTTGGCTCTTCGACCGACCTCTTGCAATCAACGCTTCGTCTTCTGCTGCTGCATTCTTCGTCTCTTGTTTGTTTTTCTTCCTCAACTCGTAGCTATACAGAGCAAAACTGACCACTGCAAGAGTTACATCGTCCTTCCCATGGAGCAGTGTAGTCTCCAAGTGCTCGAAGTCATCCGGAAGTGATGAAAACAACATTAGAGCCAAATCTTCATCGCTGAATGTGACGTCCAACTTCAACAAATCTGCAACCAACTGACTGAATGCAGTGACGTGGTCATTCATCGATGTGCCATGCCGATACTCAAATCGGAACAATCGCTTCTTCATGAGGAGCTTATTCTGGCCGCTTTTCTTCAGAAATTTATCCTCCAAAGCCTTCCACAGAGTGTGAGCAGAATTCTCATTCTTGAACGCGTACTTCTGCTCCCTCGACAAACACGAACGAATTGTTCCACATGCTAAGCGGTTGATATTCTTCTAATCCTTCTCTTCAACGTCGGTTGGCTTCTCTTCTTCAATTGCAATGTCGACGCCTTGCCGAAATAGACAATCCAGCACCTCGCCTTGCCACATGCCGAAATGCCCGGTCCCAACGAAGATCTCCACCGGGAGCCTGACGTTCGGCATCACTGTCCTTGCCGGAATGAATGCAGAGGATGATGCGCCCTTGACCTCATTGGACATTTTGAACCCGAATGCAGTGCTTGCCTCTTCGAATAAGCCTAGGACGAACCTTCGGCTCTAATACCACTTGTTGGGGTAGAACACCAAACGCAGCGGACAAAAATACTCCTCCAACAAATATGACAAGCACTACTCTAAACGAAAATAAGCCAACACAAATAAATAAAAGACGAGAAATAAAAAGAACACAAAAATTGATAACAGAGTTCGGTGAAAATAGCCTACGTCTCCGGGCTCCGCCAACCGCAACGTCAAATTTACTAAACTCACCAACAAAATACAACTAGGGTTAAATAACCCACAAATTAGGATTTCCTACCAAGAAAGGAGAGAATAGAATAAAGTACAATTGTAATTCAAAGACAAATGACCTATTTATACTAATAAGATCTTACACATCTTTGGTACATATCTTATGTGGAACAAACAATTTATCAAAAACTAACAAAGACAACATAATATTGGAAAACAGAATAACATAATGACCTATACCATATTAAAAGAAAATTGCAAAAACATAATAAGGTCTAAAGAAATAAAAATGATAACATTCACCACATTGTAATACTATAATGAATCAAAATTAAAATATTAATTGTAAAAGTTATATTATTTGTACATTTTGATAATTTCTTTAAAATTATTTTATTCAGAAATAACTTATTTTTAGTGTGGTATATACATATTTCTTCTATGTTTATAACCACGTGATTTATCAGAGTTAAGTATGAAAAAAACACAGCAATTAAATATAACTTTTAAGTGAATTTTATTTTAGATATTTTTGATTTGTTGCTTACTTTGACACTCATGCGGCATGCCAGACCGTTAATATCTGATGAGATATATGAAAATACCAATACAGTAAATAAAATAAATTAGAAAACAAAAACATGCGTTTTACCAAATATTTATTTTAAATCCTGGAATGCTTATCGCTTGTTTTCTCATGTCTGAGAGTATGGCAAATTTGTTCATCATTTTAATTGAATGACCATCCATGTCATTACATACTAGAATGAGTTCATTATTTTATTTAGTCGAACTAGTTTGTTGACTTATGTATTATCGAATGTTTAGATTATTTTTCGAACATTGTATGTCATAACCTCCTTTACAAGATATTATACGAACATTCATCGGTTTTATGCGAGTTTTATTTTAAGCCCACAACAGGTTTAACTATAATAACTATAAATATTAAGTTCAATTTATAAATAAAATATCCTTATCATTCCTATTTATTAATAAAATAGATTAATTTGTAATATTTGAGAAATTAATAATTAACTATCTAGTCTATTAACTTATTGGATGTGAGAATTACGTTTCAATAATAATCATAATTGATGATTGGATTAGGAAACTATGAGGAAAAGAACAGCGCAAATACTTAGGTGTGCCCTGGCACACCTAGCAAGGTGTACCAGGGCATGTGTGAAATGCAATCTCTCTTAAAATCGCGTGAGGTAAGGTAATAAGGTATGCAAGTTTTTTTTTTTTTTTTAAAAAGACAAGTGTCCAATATATATTGGATAATAAATTTTACATATCATATTATATAAATTAAATTATTATTCACATTTTATATTAAAAAATAAAAATAAAAATACCAAAATTCATAATTTTTCAATCTCTACAAATAGAGACCACATTTGATAAGTTTTGGAACACAATTAATTTATCATTTTTTATAATTAAATTATCTTTTTGGAAGGCGATGACACAAATATATAATAAGATGAACATGTTACATACTAAGATGCGCATGTTATATATATAGTAAAATGAACATGTTATAGAACAAGATGAAAATGTTATAATTTTACAGATGGAATTTAGATGAACATTTTATACAATAAGATGAACATGTTACATAATTAGATGAACATGTTATAGAATAAGATGAACATGTTACATATTTACACAATAAGATGAACATATGAACATGTTATAAAATAAGATGAACATATGAACATGTTATATAGTAAGATGAACATATGAACATTGAAACACAATTAATTTATCATTTTTTACAATTAATTTATCTTATTGGAAGATTATGACGCAAATATATAATTAGATAAATATGTTACATAGTAAGATTAACATGTTATAGAGTAAGATGAACATGTCATAGAATAAGATGAAAATGTTACATTTTTCAGAGATGAAATTTAGATGAACATGTTACATAATAAAATAAACATGTAATAGAATAAGATGAACATGTTTAGATTCCATATCTACATCACGGGCTCTCACATTATTTTCTCCAATTTTCACTTCATATATAAAATTCTGGTCAATTTCTTGCTCGACTTTCACTCGTTTAATGCAAGCATCTCCGCCCTGAAATAGTAAACCATAATCTACAGATAAGAACTCAAATTTATGCAATAGTCATACTATAGGGAATGAAAGTGAAAAACTAGTAGAATGTAAAAGAAATTCCATAAATTAGTCTTTCGATCAAATATCCTCCACCTTCACAAACCAAAATCCTCTCTAATAAGATGAAAATGTTACAATTTTCACATATGAAATTTAGATGAACATGTTATAAAATAAGATGAACATGTTACATAATAAAATGAACATGTTATAGAATAAGATGAACATGTTACATAATAAAATAAACATGTTATAGAATAAGATGGACATGTTTAGATTCCATATCTACATCACGGGATCTCACATTATTTTCTCCAATTTCCACTTCATATATAAAATTCTGGTCAATTTCTTGCTCGACTTTCACTCGTTTAATGCAAGCATCTCCGCCCTGAAATAATAAACCATAATCTACAGATAAGAACTCAAATTTATGCAATAGTCATACTATAGGGAATGAAAGTGAAAAACTAGTAGAATGTAAAAGAAATTCCATAAATTAGTCTTTCGATCGAATATCCTCCACCTTCACAAACCAAAATCCTCTCTAATAAGATGAAAATGTTACATTTTTCAGAGATGAAATTTAGATGAACATGTTACATAATAAAATGAACATGTAATAGAATAAGATGAACATGTTACATAATAAAATGAACATGTTATAGAATAAGATGAACATGTTACATAATAAGATGGACATGTTTAGATTCCATATCTACATCACGGGCTCTCACATTATTTTCTCCAATTTCCACTTCATATATAAAATTCTGGTCAATTTCTTGCTCGACTTTCACTCGTTTAATGCAAGCATCTCCGCCCTGAAATAATAAACCATAATCTACAGATAAGAACTCAAATTTATGCAATAGTCATACTATAGGGAATGAAAGTGAAAAAGTAGTAAAATGTAAAAGAAATTCCATAAATTAGTCTTTCGATCGAATATCCTCCAACTTCACAAACCAAAATCCTCTCTAATAAGATGAAAATGTTACATTTTTCACATATGAAATTTAGATGAACATGTTATAAAATAAGATGAACATGTTACATAATAAAATGAACATGTTATACGATAAGATGAACATATTACATAATAAAATGAACATGTTATAAAATAAAATAAACATGTTATAGAATAAGATGGACATGTTTAGATTCCATATCTACATCACGGGCTCTCACATTATTTTCTCCAATTTCCACATCATATATAAAATTCTGGTCAATTTCTTGCTCGACTTTCACTCGTTTAATGCAAGCATCTCCGCCCTGAAATAATAAACCATAATCTACAGATAAGAACTCAAATTTATGCAATAGTCATACTATAAGGAATGAAAGTGAAAAACTAGTAGAATGTAAAAGAAATTACATAAATTAGTCTTTCGATCGAATATCCTCCACCTTCAAAAACCAAAATCCTCTCTAATAAGATGAAAATGTTACATTTTTCACATATGAAATTTAGATGAACATGTTATAAAATAAGATGAACATGGTACATAATAAAATGAACATGTTATACGATAAGATGAACATGTTACATAATAAAATGAACATGTTATAGAATAAGATGAACATGTTACATAATAAAATAAACATGTTATAGAATAAGATGGACATGTTTAGATTCCATATCTACATCACGGGCTCTCACATTATTTTCTCCAATTTCCACTTCATATATAAAATTCTGGTCAATTTCTTGCTCGACTTTCACTCGTTTAATGCAAGCATCTCCGCCCTGAAATAATAAACCATAATCTACAGATAAGAACTCAAATTTATGCAATAGTCATACTATAGGGAATGAAAGTGAAAAACTAGTAGAATGTAAAAGAAATTCCATAAATTAGTCTTTCGATCGAATATCCTCCACCTTCACAAACCAAAATCCTCTCTAATAAGATGAAAATGTTACATTTTTCACATTTGAAATTTAGATGAACATGTTATAAAATAAGATGAACATGTTACTAATAAAATGAACATGTTATAGGATAGGATGAACATGTTACATAATAAAATGAACATGTTATAGAATAAGATGAACATGTTACATAACAAAATAAACATGTTATAGAATAAGATGGACATGTTTAGATTCCATATCTACATCACGGGATCTCACATTATTTTCTCCAATTTCCACTTCATATATAAAATTCTGGTCAATTTCTTGCTCGACTTTCACTCGTTTAATGCAAGCATCTCCGCCCTGAAATAATAAACCATAATCTACAGATAAGAACTCAAATTTATGCAATAGTCATACTATAGGGAATGAAAATGAAAAACTAGTAGAATGTAAAAGAAATTCCATAAATTAGTCTTTCGATCGAATATCCTCCACCTTCACAAACCAAAATCCTTTCTAATAAGATGAAAATGTTACATTTTTCACATATGAAATTTAGATGAACATGTTATAAAATAAGATGAACATGGTACATAATAAAATGAACATGTTATACGATAAGATGAACATGTTACATAATAAAATGAACATGTTATAGAATAAGATGAACATGTTACATAATAAAATAAACATGTTATAGAATAAGATGAACATGTTTAGATTCCATATCTACATCACGGACTCTCACATTATTTTCTCCAATTTCCACTTCATACACAAAATTCTGGTCAATTTCTTGCTCGATTTTCACTCGTTTAATGCAAGCACCCCCGCCCTGAAATAATAAACCATAATCTACAGATAAGAACTCAAATTTATGCAATAGTCATACTATAGGGAATGAAATTGAAAAACTAGTAGAATGTAAAAGAAATTTCATAAATTAGTCTTTCGATCGAATATCATCCACCTTCACAAACTAAAATCCTCTCTAATAAGATGAAAATGTTACATTTTCACAGATGAAAATCAGATGAACATGTTATAGAATATAATGAACATGTTATATAATAAAATGAACATGTTATAGAATAAGATAAACATGTTACATAATAAAATGAACATGTTATAGAATAAAATAAACATGTTACATACACAATAAGGTGAACATGTTACCAAAAAACGAAAATTAGTTGTGTTCAAAAACCTATCAAATGTGGTCTCTATTTATAGATAATGAAAAATTATGAATTTTGGTATTTTTATTTTGTTTTTTTAATATAAATAATTAATGATATTTTAATTTATGTAATATGTCTCATTTTTTCATTAAAAAAGAAAAATTGGGAGAGTGCACTACACCTCCTAAATTTTCTAGCTTTTTGAGAATGAGGGGCGCGTGTAATACTGTCCTGGCACACCTAACTAGGTGTGCCCAGTGTTCGGTTTTCTCATTTTCTCGTGAATAACGAGAAAGTGAGCGTGTAAGATAAGAGTGCGACTGCGACTCGACCCACCTTTTAAAAAACTTGTCCAAAATTTCTTGGCAGTTTCTTAGATGTCACAGTCATTCATTTTAATAATCGACTGATATTTTGCAGAATAAAGACATAATTATTTCATATAGAGAATAAAAAAATTGACATGTGATGATTCTAAAGGCGATATAAATTTCTGACATGGATCATTATGTCAAATTTTATATCATCTCTTTTATACAACTGCTAAGCATGATTCATCCATTTTGCATCATCGATTTAATGAGTGGAAATTGAGTCCATAGTTCATTTATTTGGAAAAATTCCACAGAATTTTGCATCACTTGATTTGATGAGTGGAAATTGAGTACATAGTTAATTTATCTGGAAAAATATCAGTATGGTGGAAAAATTTTATCTTAAAAAAAATTAATATTCACCATTTCAGATTCTTTTCATAACGTAGCAATAGACTCGAGCAAGGCACAAACCAATTTGTGTGCACGCCGATAGTCGGCCTGCCCACTTCACGGCTAAACATGGCTAGGTCAATTTTAGTTATTCACAGCCGGACAATGTTCATTTGTCGAACGATTCGTGCTCAAGTCCTTGACGTCTACAATTTTTATGCCCTTGATCCAATTCGCTTATTGAGTTCGGTTACACGTTATTTGCATCATCATTGAGTAATTACAAGTGTATTATATCACTTGTGAATTGTCCCACATTGATTCTATAGAAAAAAATGAGTTTAGTATATAAGTCTAATGAACTACACCTCTCATCACCAATTGATTTTTGGATGAAACCTCACTATGGTGCACTTAAACTCACCTTCTTATGGATAGCCCAACGATTAGACAGATGGACCCATTATAGTCATATTATGTGAAAAAAAAAAAATGTACTCCACTATTAATCAATTTTCACTACCCTTATTACAACAATCAATTACTATAATCATAATCAAATAATTATCAATTCTTGTGTCTTATTAATATTTTTCATATGGACACACTATTGGGTACTCCCCTACACGTGACCCCCGGCTCGGAACTCGGCGCAAGAAGCTCGTACGGCAACACCCCGGCTCCACACCGGTTCCTGAGCCGCGGGTCCGCATTCCTCCTCTCGATCTCCTTCTCGACCCGCCCGATCTCTGCCGAGAACTCATAAAACGCCTCGACCGCCTCAGAATCTCCCGACCAAATCGACCCGTGCTGCCGCTCCCCGATATACTCCTCGTCGGGCGAGTGGGTCGACAGCGTGTCGACCACCGCCATGAATTTGGTCGCCTGCAAGAGGCTCGGGAGCGAGCTAAAGAAGTACTTTTGCGGGTCACGCACGAACCCCTCGTGCTCCGGGTCGGATTCTCCGGGCAGGAGCCGACGCACGAGGGGCGGGCGGTTTGGCACGTAGCCTCCGTAAGGGTACTGCCCGAAGTTGAGGGCCGCGTGCTGGGCGGACGCGAGCCAGACGAGGGTCGTGAGGACGGACGCTAGGTCGTCAGGGGAGTCGAGCGCGGGCCACCAGTCCGCGTGGCGGAGGTCCGCGTGGCCCACGTTGACGGACTCTGCGTACCAAGCTTGGAGCTCGCGGTCATTGCAGACGTCGGCCGGGTCTCGGTAGTAGCGGCGCACGTAGCCGTGGACCCAGTCTTGGATGGCGGACCATATCATGAGCCCGTCGGACGCGTACGGGTAGTCCTCGATCATGAGACGGAGACCGTGTGGTTGCGTGGGGTCCGGCACCGCCATTCCTCTGAAAATACGAGGATTTTTTTTTAGCGATGGTGTGCGATGAGTTATATTATAGTTATATTATAAGAAAATGATGAAATTCCTAAGGAAATATATTTCAGCAGATATTACAATGCTATTATTTTCATTGACATTTTCCAATTGGATTCCAACGGAAATTCCAACAAAAAAAATATTATGTTGGAATGAGTTTTCTATTGGAATTTCTGTTAGATTTTGACGATTTCAACGATAGATTTTCCAACGGTGGTGGAAATAAAAATTCTAACAGAAGTTATATATTCCAACGGAAATTTCTATGGTCAACCGTCCTTGGAAATATAGCCGTTGGAATCATCAAATTCCATTTAAAATTCCAATGAAACATACATTCCAACGGAATATTTTCGTTGGAATTTCCGTTGGAATCATTCCAATGGAAGCTATACCATTGGAATATCCGTTGGACTTTCCATTGAAATATATTACCATAGGATTTTCCGTTGGAATATAACAATTTTTTTGTAGTGGTCGAGTCCGGCTCGATTGGACTTGTTAAAGCTGCAAAAAGTAATTTTTATGAATTTTTATAGTTCAGCTCATTAAAGCTCGAATTCGACTCATTAATGNAAGGGAACCGTAAACTATAAAGGCTTTCACAATTTGCGATTTTTTCGCGAAAATATACGAAGTTTAATAAGTGCTTGTACCAATGGTTGACAAGTTGATGAACGCCAGCATCGTTCGAACAAACGTGGGCCTTCGCCAGCTGCCATTTCCAGTATGATGTGGCATCGACTGGCTGAGTCACCACGCGCTTCGATTGGGAATTTAGAGTTGTCGGAGGAAGGCTGAGCTCAATGGCTATGGGTTTAAGTGTTCCTAATTCGGTCAAGAAAAATACCGTACGCGTGGCGTACGATTTACGGCCATCTAGAGAATTTATCCGCTCGATAAACGGAAGGTAAATATCATGATAATCGATGATGTAGAGCTTGTTCGAGTCCAATGCCTGTTTTAAGAAAAAAATCGAGGACCAAATTTCGTATGTGAACGCGCATAATTTAACAATAGTCGAACAAAGTTCATAAACAGTATAATATATTATTACCTCTTGAACAGTCATGCCATTGAGTTGACCAGCAATGTGTTCTTCCTTGAGAGCCGATTCTTTGGGGCCGTAAATTTCGGGGTCAAGCTTACTCACCGGAGGGAAAACCTGAAGCCTCTCGATGTTGACTGGGTTGACTCCTGCTAAGGCTTGCCGGGCAAATTCGTCATCTCTCAACCAAGCATATTTATCCTCTGTTGTAATAATCACATTACGTGTTCAAATTAATTTTTGAAAAGTCATAAGCAGCAAATAGGCTAATGTGCAAGCAGTTCAATAACAGAACAGGTCATTTAAGAACTTTCACTACTACTCACTTGATACAATCTTTGGGATGTTATATTTGAGCAATCCACCTTCTTGAATTTGGTTAACAGTTTTCGGCATTGGGATTTTCTTCAAGATTTCGTCTTGAAAACCGAGCTTAAGAAGAAGTCCCTCGCTGTAGAGGCTATCGATATCTGAAAATCCCTTGAAATCCTTGTTATTAGCAGATATGCTAGCCATTAGTGAAGGTATGAGGTTATGAAGGACAGCCTTCAGTCTCCCGGTCGAGAAGGCATTCATTTTCGACTCCTCAAACTGCTCGTCCCTCGGCACGTACATTGGCAATGGCTTTTCCACTCGGCTTTCAGAGCGTAAATCTGTTATTTCAGTTGTTAAGTTAGATACAAGTATTTTTCTTTTTTCTTTTTTTTTTTCCTTTCTAATTCTTTTATGGATTCATTACAAGAACACCCACAAAGTCTTTTGAGACTTTTTATGGATTCATTTGGGATTTTAAGTGACATTCGGAGACCTTTTTTAAATTTGAGATTTTTTTTAAGATTTTCAGATTTAGGAGGAATTCTATGACATCCAAAGCGTGGAGGTGGAATTTGGAGTGGGATTTCATATATGTTTTTTTTTTTTAAATCCCACCAAATCCTAAAAAGTTTTTGACAAATCCTAATCTCAAATAAGTTAAAAATAACTCGGAATTTTGTAAGACTTTTTAAAATCACAAATGATTAACTTGAAACTTGTAAAAGTCTTAAAAAGTCTAAATTAAATACATAAAGGATTTTTGAAGTCATCAAAAGTCTTTCGAGATCCCAAAAGAAAACACCCTTATACTAACCCCTCTAAGTCAAGTCTGTAAACAAACTTAAAGAAGCAAACTTTTATCAATTTGAAACTTCTTAGGTCCTTTTGATATCACCACAAACCTCAGGGGCCATTTTCGCAATTATCTATTTATTGATTTTATATACTTTCAACTTTTTTTTTCCTATTTTTGCAAAGAAGGCTAGCTCGTATGGCTACTAACCGGTATCAGTAGGAGCCCGGCCCGTTCTGCAGCGCCTAGGATATGGAATTTTTTCGCCACCGAGTATGGGTCGAGCAAAATCGATCCCTTTATCGGGATTTCCAAGATCATTGTACACATCAAAGTCGTATATTCTATCGAACAATTTTCTTTCTCCTTTTCCATCACCTCTAAGTTCTCTAAGCTCCTTCTCCCTAAGAGCCTTTAGCCCTGCTGGTGTCTCATGGGGAAGATATGGCTGTTGAAAAATGAGATATTAAAAAATAAAAAAACATAAGAGAAAGAAAAGACAATTACTTCAATATTTTACAAAGACTAGGTTGGTATTAGAAAAATAGGCACATGGAAAGGTGATTGAGTCTAGCTAATAAACTATGGTTTTATTCTTTCTTTTAACTCATTATCCCTAACTCTTATATCACAAAAGTTATTATAATGTATAGCCCACCACTTATATAAATCCACTTTTTGTTGATAGCATCAAGGAATGTAGAACCAACTGGATAACCTATATACACATATTATATATGATAGAGCAAACATCATAGTTGAAGTTCTAAACTTTATCAAAACAAACAACATTACAAGATGGATAAAAACGAAATTTTTTGAAAAATCAGGAATGGCTGCATGATTTGTCAAAACAGTACTTCAAACTTCAAACCATCACTTTTTGACAGAAAATTCAAACAATGGTCATCCAAAAAGAACAACTTTCAGTACCCATGTAAACCAAACCAAAACAGAAAACAACAATTTAAATAAATTACATCATGGTTAAAAAATAACCAAAAAAAAAAAGAGAAAAAGATCTATTACCTGGTTAGAAAAGAAAATTCTTTTCCCAGGATGATATTTCTTGGGCTGAACCCAAGAATTGCAGGGGAAATGCACAGGCCCACATGCAAATCCTTCAATTGTGATGCTCTCTATGAAGAACTCTTGCTGGTGTTTATTAGCCACAGTGATTGCACCTGGTACACCAAAATTTGAATCCACCACAAATTCTGCTGTGTAATTTACTCTCTCAGTTTTGAGGTTCGATTTTTTGGACCAATCCTTTAGGATTGCTTCATTGCTCTTTTTTGGAGCCTTGGTTTCTACATAGTGACAAAGGATGAACAAAGTTCAAAACCAGAACAATAATTCAAGAAATAACATACAAAAAAAGCACATTGTTTAATTTAGTAACTTTGGCCCAAGGTAGGAAGAAAACATGTCTTGCAAGTTTCAACATCTCTCTCCCTTTTTAACCCATAT
>BKCP01002447.1:965775-986216 GCA_008636005.1 Striga asiatica
AAAAAAGAAGCACACTCACTTGGATCAATATCATTGCTGATAAGCTCCAACACAACATTTCTCCCAATCTTATCAGCAAAAGAATCCAAATGTTTGACCAATGCCTCGTTAAAATCCTCTTTGTTCTTGTTCCTCACTGTAACAACTGCCCTCACCTTAAATTTCACTGCCTTTTCAGGCACAACCTTCACCAAATCCAAATCCTCAATAATTGCTGCAACAGGGGTTGTACCCTTCACAGCCCTGTTGACCACCGGTTGTACCCTTCTCCCCCCACGGGGCACAAAAAACCGGTTCTTTGGCCTGTTCAACAACAGCCGAGAAGACGAAGCATCTAGAAACGAAGATCTTTCAATCAAAGAGAAGCCCATGATTTCTCTTGCTAGTGCCATGATTTTAGCTGTAAGAAAAATAGAATTTTTTCAATAAAAATGGGATCTTTATTAGTTTTTCCTATTTCTTGAATGAACCCCCCCTTTTTTTACTATTTTTTATTTTTCTTTTTTGTAGGGTACTTTAGTTCTAACTTCTGTGTGTGATTTGTGTGCGAGCGTGCATATATAGCGATTATAGATACAGAAGGTGGTAGCACCATTTATCACCGGCCAGGCTACACGTTTTCAATTTTCTTGTTTTATGACCACATGCCAAATAATAACATATTTTAATGGGTTCGCTTTAATTAAAAAGTATTGTTTTCAGCTTTTTTTTTTTCTTTCTCTTTCCAATTTCGTGTTTCTATTTAAAATACAAACTTATCTGAATTTTCGTAGAATTTTCATGGTCTCATATTCATATGATCTCAAAGACTGCTGAGTCAAACTACCGAGTTGTGGAGTTTCTCAGATCCAACGCGTGCCCAGATTCCCTATAGAAAGTGCGACTTTTGGACTGTGGTTTTTTGTGTGTGAATTTTTAGCTTGATTGGACCTCTTTGTCCTCGTGTTTTTTGCAAAAATGGTGATTTTGACTTAGTGGATCAAAAAGCTTTCGATATAACATGCATGGGTAAATCTGCCTTTTGGAATAAAATTAAAAAAGAAGAAATCTTTTTTTTTTTTATAACATTAATTTGTTTTCATTTGGGAAGGAGATTAGGTGAGTTAACTCAATTTTCAAGCATTACGATTTGTTGGTGCCAATTTCACCATTTTGGTAGAAAACTTCTCAATTTGGCTCGAAAAGTGACTATTCTATCTAGCAAAGTGTCGATTTGAACCAGTAAAGGCACACATAGACTATCGACAATGTTGTTTTTCATGTTACAATGATTACTTGATTGTTAAAAATTAAAATTAATGTGGAGAATTGTTAATTATAACTTAAGTTGGATGAATAACTTGTAGTGAGTTGTTAAACACTACTCCCTCCTATTTTTTTTTAAATGTTATTTTGACTTTGTCAACAATTCACTAAATAAATGTCGTTTTGGATCTTTTATACATATTTTTTCATTATTACCTTCATTTATCTAATAAATACACTACATTTTCTTATATTCACTCTTCATCTTTTCTCAAAACATCCATCTCTATCCTCATTAATGAGGGTTATTATTGACAAAAAATGATTCTTAATTACTGTGCAACTTCTCAAAACAACATTTAGTAATAAAAATAGGAGGGAATAGTAGCAGTGTTAATTCTTAAAGAATTAAAGAGTGATATATTGTGAGTGCATTTAATGCATGCAAATAAAATAATGAATAATAATATTAAATCAATGTGTATGTAAATGTTAATGGTCAGGATATCTCCACGAATAACACAAAAATGTCTCGGACTATAGTACATATGCTATTATGAAGCCAAAATGTACACTAAATTAAGAAATCTTATAGAGCTAGCTGAGTGTATATATTATGACCCACACCATTATATTATTTGTAAATAATTATAAATAAACAAGAGATGTAATGCGATTGCTACATAACATATCTGCAGAATGATCATGATCACGTTAAGCGACTTCATAAAGACAACTGAAAAAATGACCAAATTTGACAATTGATCACAGTTGATTAATTAATTAGCAGATAATTGAAGGTAACAACTCATCTGACCAACTGAATGTATTAATTATTTATATATGAGTGATTGATAAATATATTATCATCATTGTAATTTATTACAGGTTAATTTTTAATGAGTTGAGTATATTTGTGTATAGATATGTTTATTTCGTCATGGCATGGTTAAATTAACAATTAGAAAATCATAACTATTAATTATTCTAAAAAATATGAAATGTATAAAATGGTGTATTTGTAAATTGAAATATTATATTTGTAATACTATCTAAATAATATTTGTAATACTATCTAAATACTACTACAGTGAATCAACAAAACTTAGTTATAAATAATTAATGTTTTTGTGTCTAGAGCAATATATTAGAACACTCATGGTAGGAATGTAATTTTTCTACATTTTGTTGGTTAGAAGTTAGAACTGTTACTATTCACCAACCTCTTCAATCATCTTCGGGGATAAAACCAATATTTTTCCGTTGTTTTAAAAGCAGCATTTTACTCAAACTCAAGCTTTGTTCAAATCCACAATTTTAATTGATTGATACTCTAATTCATTTTGTATAGTCTAATATTACCTACTGACTAGCATAACTTTAAGATAAAGGTTGATTCACTCTATTCATGAATATTACACAAGTCAAAATTATGTTGGTATATATGATTATTTTTACGTTAAGACCGTTACTTTAAAATAACGATCAAACAAGTAGATATGTATACTTTTACATCAGAATATCATACTTTAAAATCACAACATAAACAAAAATGTTGCAGTTCATAGCATAAACAAGTCAGATATATCGAACTCGAGTTCAGCTTATTTATTAATATTAACGAGTCGAGTTCGAGCCTCAACTAGTCGATCTCGAATTTTAACGAGTCGAACTATAAAAAATTATATAAAAATTATCTTTTCGAATCCTATTGAGTTGAACTGAGGCCGACTTTTAGACAAAGTAAATTCAAACTCAGTTTATTTATTAAACGAGTCAAACTTAAGTCTTAACGAGTTGGTTTTGTTTCACTATAAAATCTCAAATGAACATAGCTGTTCCAGCTGAAATACTTGGAATAATTCTACCACTTCTAATAGGAGTAGCCTTTTTAGGGCTAGCTGAACGTAAAGTAATGGCTTTTGTGCTCTAGAGGATATACAAATTACAAAGGTGCAGATTCTTTAAAAGATAGAATAATATAAAACATAGGATAAAAGTTTGGAGAAAAACAAGTTTGCTGGATTTTCGTTTGATTAAAATGGGTTGCTTTTTTTTCCAAATTAATATCGATATATAATATATAAAAAAAAGGTGTAGTTGTGACATTCGAGGCGTTTATTTTTCCGGCTGCGATTGCGTGCTGTGCATATGCAGTTGCCTAATTTATTTCTTTATTTAACCTTTTAGTCCATTTTTTATTTTTAAAAAATAATGAGTTTATGAATTTAAGAAAATTAATAATCATTCCATTGATTGCTATTTAATTTGTTTGCTTTTTTATATGGACGCGTAATGTTGAAAAAAATTAGGTGAATGAAATTGTAAATTAATTTTGTAACAAGAGTTATAATATTTTGATACCATGTTTTATATGTTTATAAATTAATAATCATTCCATTGATTGCTATATAATTTTACTTTTTACCCCATCCATCTGATCATCAATACATTTAAATAACAAAATACACTTTTCAATAAACTTCACTATTTTCCCGTTCTATGTTTTTTGTTCTCAATCATTTATATCCATTATTTTATCTTCATTATTTACTATTTTTCTATCACATTAACTATAATTGCTTCAATTTATCTCATATATATCAATTTATAATTTTAAAAATATTTTATACTTTCACCATAGTTAGGACATTTTTTTTTTCTCATCTATACATCCAATGGCACCCTTTAGTTACCCAACAACTTAGATAGAATATCCAACTAATAATCAATCCCTAAATCCAAACTTCTAATTATTGTGCTAATCCTCTAATATTTTCCCCCATTGATTCAATCATCCAAAAAAGGTTTTGCAACCACGACCATAGATGTAAGTAGAGACTGGATTTACACTTCAAACACTATAATGTGATTGAATTTAAAGTCACCTTTCAAATCTCAATAAAGAGAGAAAAAACAAGGTACAAGCACAAGTCTTCATACTCACTTTTCCATTTCATATTTAAAAACTCATTAAATCAAACACACGAGGTCAGAAAAATGGGCTCATATATTTTCCCACAAAAACTNATCTTCTGGTTAAACAATTTTACTCTAATTTTTCAATCGATATTCATATTTTCAAACATACTCTGGAAAATGATATAACCAAAAATAGATATTTTATATATTCATACATATGCATTATTATTGTAAAGGTAAACGGATCGATCTATATAATAATCAGACAGTCACAAAAATTTGTCAAAAAAAAAAAATGATTGTTCAGTAAAAGAAGAATTTTGGACTATTATCACGAGTTAGGCTGCATTACAATACTGCAATAAATTGTAGTTGAATAGTCCGTGTGTTGATAAGATAATGGAAATTCTATAATACTAGTATGAGTCCCGTACAATGCACGGGTAAATATTCATTAATATTTATAAATTAAACATTCTTATTAAATAATATTTATAAATTAAAAATATGGAATCAATATGTAATACAATTTACCTATATTAATTTATTGAAAATGTTATATAAAGTTTAAATTGTGCGAAATTACATAAAAATAAATATTTAAAATTAGTATACAACCCATGCGGTGCACATAACTGATAATAAATTACATTATATTCGTTTCAAAATAAGTATCATTTAAAAAATTTTATTCAGAAAATCGATTTGACATTATGTGATTCCATAAAATAGTTATTTTGGTAAAATGTTATTATATATTTAACAACCTATGTGAAAAATAAATATAAATTTAAAATATATATTGTTTCATTACTTAAAATAATTTATTATTGTATAAATTATTTAAATAAAAAAATTAAGTAGTTGAATAATATATTAAACTATAAATAATTGACTATTTTGTTTACGTCTAAGTTAATATTGACCCGTAAATTATGAATAATTATATTTTATTTTTAAACTTACATAATTTTTTTTTAATTTTTTTTCAATAAATTATATACCAAATTTATACCATTCAACCAATAAAGGCAATAGCTGCAAGTTTTGTCAATATATTGTATTCTAAATTTAAATCATGCAACTAATAAAGGAAATAGCCGCAATATTTGACCAAAATGATTATGTAAATTAATTTAGGCGGAATTTTTCAAATTTTGACAAAAAATATTACTCAATATAGTAAATACTTTAGAAGGGAAACCAAATATTTTTTTGCTGATTTTTAGTTGCTATTTCAAGTAAATATCATTGCCTCTTTATATATTAATAGATTTTATAACTTTAATTAGGTTAAAATACTATTTACTTTGTTAATTAGATCAGTATAAATAATTATTGGAGACTTAAATGTGATATTTTATATGCAAATTTAACTTCTTAACTATAGTGGACGTTTGCACAGTTTTCTCTTTTAGAATTTTTATTTTATCAAATCTCTATCAATAGTTTCAATATTTTCAAATTATGTTTCCTTTAGGATTGTGGATTTGCTATTGTTATTCGTAGTTATCATTTAAAAGATTACAAATTGACATTGTGAACATTAGATTTGGGATTGTATTGGCATTATTTTTTTTTCTGATTTTTATTTAGAAAGAATCTTGAAAGTATTTTAAATTAAATATTTTCGTAATTTTTTATTGGCATAAAATAAATTGGGGAATTAATCTAATTGTTTAAATTGTATATTTTTTTTGCATAAAATAAATTGGAAAGAATTAATCTATTTTTTTAAATGAGCTAAAATTATATTTTTTTTATTATCAAACTAATCATTTTTTAATTACCACAACAATAAGATTTTAGTGTAGTTGTTAAAAAAATGAAGTGCATCTCGCATAGACATCACAAACCTAGGAAGATATTATCTCCAAGTTGGCTAATGACTCTCGGTTTTCTTTCTAAATAAACCGAAATGAAAAAGTTCAAACTTTTGAAAAATTTCGAAGCCCACAAAATTATTACTCTATTTAGTAAATTTTATTGTTTTGGCGGAAATTGAAATATTTTTTTATTGATTTTTTCTTTCTATTTTCAATAAATATCAATCATTCTCTCTTTATATATTAATAGATATCTAATTGTTGACAATTTTGTAATACTAAATAAAAGCAAAAGGATTATAATAAAAGCTAGATATTTCCATGATTTTTCTTTGGTTCTCTTTTTCTACGTGTACTTACACATCTTAAAAATGTTTTTCTACGATGACATTTCCTGCTATAACCCAGAGGAAGGTGAAAATAAAACAGTTTTCACTTAAATATGACGTTTTAGTATTTTACTAACTTTCAATTCTCAATACGATTGAAAAGGTTAGATCAGAAATAAGTAACAAGGACCAATTTAAATTAACTAAACAATTTTTTTATTAACCTGTTCTACATTTGCAGTAAAACGAATCGATTAAATTTCACCTACGAGTTAAAATGTTCAATTATTAAAAAATTTTGCTCTTAATTTTATTGATTAGGACACATTTATTTATAAGGAGATTTTCAGACCCATCACATATCATGGGTGAATACATTATCTCATATTCAAGGCCGGCTTCTTGGGGAGACAGCTTAGGTCTATGCCTAGGGTCTCTCCCCTTATATTTGGGCCCATTTTTTTTAATACTATGTATTTATGATGAGTTTGACCTATTATACAAATGAAGAGGTTAATTAATGAATGAATTAATGATAAAATATATACTTTGTGTGAAAATTTGAGGTCCTAAATATTTCATTTGTTTTCTTATGATGTTCGGTCAGAACAATTGTGTGAGAATAAACATTCTTTGCAAATTTGAGGTCCTAAATATTTCATTTGTTTTCTCATGATGTTCGGTCAGATGAATTGTGTGAGAATAAATATTCTTTGCAGTGATATGATTTTTATTTTCTTCTCCTTGTTGTTTTAATGATTGATTGAATGTAAATTATTAAAGATCTTTGTAACTCATAGGTAAATTATTAATTCAAAAGTTTAGAAAAACAAGATTTTTTTTTCAATTATTTATTTATTTAATAGTCTTTTTTAATTAGGTTTTTTTCTTCTATAACTCTATCTGCAAATAGCCTAATTTAATTACCACGCAAGTTCAAATTGGGAATTTCGAAAAAAAAAACTTGTCCAGAACCTCCAAATTTCTGGAGACGGCCCTGCTCGTATTAGTCATAAATATTAAATGTGATATATATATATATATATATATATATATATATATATATGTATATGTATATACACAAAGCTTGGACGTGGCCAAATTAAGGGACATAACATCAAATTCTATTAGGTCGTAAGCATAGCACCGTCCAAGTGACCACAAAATTATAAGCATAAGGAATGGCTTAAATTTAGTCAAAATACCAACAGTTGATCGACCAATACCTGAAAATCAAATTCTGTAATTAATTTGGCTCATTATGTAGACAGTGATATATATTGCTGCACTTTCTTCCCATTATTATGCAATAAAATTTCCAATATTATTCCAATTATCATCCACCTTTTAGATTATTCATTTATTATTTATCATTTATTTTTTCCCTCTGATAATTTTTTTGATTGTTTTTTCACATGTCACCTAGTCAAAACAAATCAAACAGCCAAATCAATATGAATAGTTACGAAATTCACACACGGACTCGTGGGATTTGATAATTACTACTAATCTTTTTACTTTTTTATTTAATTTGCTTTTAGTTTTTTAATTTGCTCNCAAACCAATAAAATTTGCATGCATGCAGGCAATTATATATGTTATATACATAACTTTAGTCTGTATAATAAAGTTGAGGTTTATATAACTTTCCACAAATGGTTATATAATATATTTGGAATCATAAATTATTGTGTGAAGTGGTCTAATCTATTAGGCAGTCGATATGTCAAATATTTTTTAACAAAAAGAAAAAGAAGAAAAAAATATATGTAATGAAATGTCATATACGTTTGCGCACATTGATTTTTAGTGTATGATATACAATTTGAAAATATAATAAAGTATGATTGTCTAACCATTATATTCCTCAATATCACCCTTGATGATTTTTATTTTCTTATAAACTCTAGAAGTTAATCCCTAAATGAAGGGGAAAATAATGAAAATTAAATTGTTATCCAACCAATTGCTCCATAAGAAATTGTTCAAAAAGGTGCAAATTTTTTAAGGGGCTAGTATTTAATGACTAAATGCTAGTTCAAATTTGCATTTAAAGGATGAACAATTTGAAAATTAATTTTTCTCAAATGGATACCAAATTATTTTAGGCTAATTATACCAAAAACCGAACATTGAGATACGGCCCAATCCAAATATCCAATCATACAAACCTACAGTATAGTTTGGGCCTGCAACCCGATTAGAAGCTTTATACGAACATAATGTATTGAGAGTTTGAGACTTGGCTAAGTGACAATGAAATATATTGGTTTTTCAAGTAAAAAATAATGCAAGGGCGAATTTAGCTCATAAACTGAGTGAGGGTTTAATTTATTTATTTAATAACTATTTATAAATTATTTATAATTAATTGAAGGATGTGAATGTTCCAAATTGTCTAAGTATTTTATTAGTTCTGCTTTTATATATCTAAGTCTCTATATCTAATAAAAAGGAGTTGGAACACGGTTCCTTCTACTATTTTTTTATTTCTTAATAGCCTCTTGTTTTGACATGTGTACTTTCACTATTGAATTGCCTAATTTGCCCTTGGTTCATTGTGTCTTTTGACCTACCAAATTATTATTATTATATTATTATTATTATTATTTTATTTCTTTCTTTTTCTTCTTCTTCTACGGTTAGCCAATGAGTGGGTTTCAACAGTTTCTCAAAAATTCCTCTTTCTTCATCTTTATACCTTCATCATGTTAGAACTTCTTATTTTTTCTGTCAAAATTGCAAATAAAATCTTGCATAAACGCCCCAAAATTTGGCAATCTCCGCCGTGCACAGAAACTTCGCCGCCGCGAAGTCGATCGGGATGGGGCAAGGCGATCGGGCTGAATCCCTGCAGCCCAAAATCTCAACTGTCTATTTCCCGAGCCGCGAAGTCCCCAAACATATACCATTCTTTTCCCCAAGGATCGTACGCTGCTCGAAAATGCGAGGGATCATATTTGCTCGGTGATCCTCCATACAAGTACAAACATAATGAAGGTAACTTTTCCTTTATTTTATATTATTTATATTTTTTTTCTATTTTTTATGTAATTTTTTTTTTTATTCTATAAATTTTAGATCAGTGATTTTGTTCATAATGGGCAGCTTTAGGTAGAATTTTAATATTTTAGTTCTCTTGAAAGTTCTCTGTGTGTCTAGATATTACTAGATATGGATTAAACAAGAGAATAAAATTAATGCATTTCTTGTGTTTAACTTATTTTATAAATATAAAATATGGTGGCTGATGTGATTTAGAATTATTTGGTCTGCAATGGTTGCAGGCTTTTATAGATTACAATCTTTCTATTTCTATTTAGACATATTTTATAAATAATATTAGCCATTAGATTTTCTTGGGATTCTTAATATGAGTTTCTTTTGGACAGCTGTGAACTTATGCTTCAATAAATTCTACCTTCACAATAATAACATTACATCTTCAAACCAAGAGTTCAACTTTTACAAAGCTTTTACAAAACGTCCGCTTCTCTCCATCTTACAGCTACAGGTATTCCTTTGATGTTTTTCTTCTCTCCATCTTTCTATCTTCTCATGAATTTTACAGATCACCTGTTTCGATCTGGCTTTAATAGATACTGAATCTTATAACTTCGATTCTAACTGTTCCCCCTCTCTTTCAAAGTCTATCAAACACTTGCAGATCATAAAAAACAAACACTAAACTAAATTAACATCACACAAAAAGTAGGAAGAGCAAAAACATTAAATGTCACAAATAACTTTTAAAATGTACTTTGCTCCATGTATTGAGAAGGCTTAATCATAATTACTTACGCATTTAGAAATACTTTCTGTAGGGGATTTAATTTTTGAATACTTAAAAAAATTACAGATTTTTTGTTTTGTACATAATGTCTATACTATAGTTTACGAGTTTTCTTTCAAATTTTTATAAAGAATAAGTAAAGGTAACCAGAAGTTCAAATTTAGTATATTGTGTACAATGCTTAGTTGATCCTATAATTATTATTTTTCAGGTTAGTCACAGTTCTTCTGTAAGTTCTGAAGTTGGTTAATTAGTATTTTCAGGTATTATTATTTTAGTTATTTTAAAAGTATTGTAGTCTTCACTTTGAATATAATCATGTTTTCTACATGTTATAATCATCATAGTTTTCTTCAATAAAACATACATATTTTACTGATTTTGTGAAGTTGTTGTTGTTGTTAGTTATGCAAATGTAACCTCAAATTTGAAGGGATAAAGTTTGAAGAAAAGGAAGTCAAAAATCGTTGTCCAGGTACGTTTTTTCTTACTACTCTTATAAAATTGGTAATTGTCATGTTATTGTCTGCATATTTTTTTCTCATGTTATTTTTCTCTCTCTCTCTTTTTCTTTTTAAGCATGTTAGTAATATTGTCTTTTTCATGTTTAGGGATATTACTATGGATAGTGAGAATTATGCTCGTAGACAATATGCACTTATTAAATGGAAAAAGAAAAAAAATGAAAAAGACGCGAAAAAAATTATATGTAACGATATCAGTTTGAACATCAATAATTATAATCAATCTTCATCCAAAATACCACTCCAATTTAAATCTTGTTTACCTGGTCAAAATTATGATGTTTTGTGGAACAATAAAATGGAACAATACATTAGAGATTGCAAAAAAAATGCCCAGATTAATAACACATCCATTAGATTGAATGAAATTAATAACTCAACAGGATACACAAACCCCATACAACCTTACAATATTAGCACTCATTCACAAAACCAGCCTATAGAAAATTTAAAAAATTCTAAAACCATATGGTCTTTTGAATCTGGCAGCATCCTTCAGACAAATTATTGCAATAACTCAATTAATATCCAACAAAGTAATAATTCTTCAAATGTAATAACTCCATCAAACAGCACATCAAACAACACACAACACAGGTAAATATTTAAATCATGCATCATACTGTTTTATATTGTTGTGTATATATATATATTCTAACTTATATTTTATAGTATCAGGAAATTTAGAAAATTTGGAAGTTACTAAAACCTGCAAAAAACGAAAAAGAACAGGTAAAGTTCTCCACTAATTATTGGTATTTTTAATATATATATATATAGCGTACTACATAATTTTTCATCCATTTGAATTTATTTTAAATTATAATAATGATAGGTGAATCACAAAGAGAAGGTAGAAATTTATTACAATGTGTATCATCCGAGCCTTGGGTGTTTAAAGAGAACCCAAAATGCATATATTGTGGAGCTGTGAGGATGCCTTATGAAAGTCCAAAATTTTGTTGTGGTGATGGAAAAATAGTTTTGACAGCCAACTCAATTCCAGAAAGTCTTAAAAATCTTTTAACGGCAACTTCAGAAGAGGTAAATCTATTCCGAACCTACATAAGAACTATTAACAATATGTTTGCTTTTACATCTCTTGGAGTCAAAAGTGATAGAGATTTGGAAAAACAAAACAAAGGAATTTATACATTTAGAATTCAAGGACAAGTATATCATTTCATTAATGATTTATCTACCTCAAAAAATCTTCAATTATATTTTTATGATACTGAAAATGAACTTTCAAATCGTATCATTGCTTGTCCAAGAGTGACTGAAAAGTATAATTGAAAAAGTTATTGATGTCCTTAAAGAAAATCCATACGGACAATTCTTTCGAGCATTAAACAAAAAAGAAAATCTTGAAAATTATCAAATAATATTGAGAGCTGCTCTTGAGCTAGATCAACGAGTTTACAATAAACCAGAGGTGTCTCAAGTTGCAGCATTATGGATAGAGGGAGAAGAAAATGGTGAGACGGGCCGTAGAGATATTAAAATACAGAGTCATGGTGGTTATACATATAATGTTGAATATTATTATGGTTGCTATGATCCTTTACAATATCCATTACTTTTTCCTTATGGCGAACTAGGCTGGCATCAAGGTATTCCTAAGATAGATACATCAAGGAGTAATTTATCATTTACTATGCATAATAATAGAAAATATATATCTCCATCATCAGTAGCTACTGCGGAAGAGTTATTAATAAGGGAACACGAAGGTTGGTATTTGTATTTAAATTTTACTTGGAAAAATAATATATTATATTCTTTTTATTCAACATATACTAACATGATATAATTCCAATGGCAGGATTAATGGGATATAAAAGTAACCCAAATTTTGTCTCTGTTCGAGAATACTATGCTTATAAATTACAAATAAGAGATCATGATGAATCTTACTTACTTCATTATGGTAGATTGTTACAACAGTATGTTGTGGATATGTATGTGAAACTCGAATCCCAAAGACTAGACTTTTATAAATTACAACAAGATGAAATAAGAAGAGAATTTTTGCAAGGTGTACAAGATTCATTAGCTGCTGGTGAAAATGAAGCTTCCAAAATTGGACAAAGAATAATCCTACCAGCATAGTTCATAGGAGGACCACGTAATATGAGAAAGAAATATATAGATGCCATGACATTAGTTCAAAAATATGGAAAACCAGATATTTTCTTAACAATGACATGTAATCCAAATTGGCCAGAAATAAAGACATTTATTTCCTAATGAAGAAGCACATAATAGACCTGATTTAACTACAAGAGTTTTTCATACAAAATTGGAAGAACTAAAAAATGATATTTTAAAAAGACATATTTTTGGAGAAGTTGCTGCTTACACTTATGTAATAGAATTTCAAAAACGAGGTCTACCTCATGCTCATTTTTTGATCATTTTAAAATCACAACATAAAATGTACAGCCCCGAAGAGTATGATAAAATTGTTAGTGCAAAAATTCCAAATAAAAGATTAAATATTCATTTATATAACATGGTAAAAAAACATATGATACATGGTCCTTGTGGTGCTCTTAATCCTCATAATGTGTGTATGTCAAGAAAAGGTAGATGCAAGAATTTATATCCAAAACAATTCTGTGCAGAAACTACACAAACTGAAGGTGCATATCCAAAATATAGACGTAGAGATAATGGTTCTAAAATAAAAGTTCGAGGACACACACTTGACAATCGATGGGTGATACCATATAATCCATATTTATTAGCAAAATTCAATTGTCATATAAACGTTGAAATTTGTTCAACTGTCCGTGCAGTAAAATATATATACAAATATATATGTAAAGGACATGACAGAATAAGCTTTCATGTAGAAACTGGTAAATCTCCTAATGAAATTGATGAAATACAACAATATCGTTCTGCACGTTGGGTATCGCCACAAGAAGCTGCATGGAGAATATTTAGATTTTCTATGGGTGAGATTAAACCAGCAGTCATTCAACTTCCAGTTCATTTGGAAAATTACCAAACAGTCAGTTTCCGCAAAAAAGATAGATTGGAAAATGTACTAAATAATCCAAGAAATAGACGAACTATGTTAACTGAATTTTCTACATGAACAGAACTGATCCTGAAGTGGCCGCCCTTAACTTAACATATGTAGAATTTCCACATTATTTCGTTTGGTTAACTGATGAAAGACGTTGGAAAAAACAAATTCAAAGAGATATTGTAGGTAGAATGAGCACAGTACATCCAATTGAAGGAGAACGTTATTATCTAAGAATTCTTTTGAAAATAGTAAGAGCACCAAAATCTTATATTGATTTAAAATCATACAATGGTATAGTATCTAACACATATCGTGAAGCGGCACTCATGAGAGGTTTACTAAAAGACGACACCAGTCAAGATAACTGTCTTCAAGAAGCTTCTCTATTTAGTATGCCGTATGAACTTAGAAGACTTTTTGCTACTATCTTAGTATATTGTTGTCCACCTAACCCAACACTATTATGGGACAAATATGAATATGCTATGTCAGAGGACTTTATAAGACAAACAAACTTGAGTTCCACTGCAATAAGAAAAAAAGTATTGCAACAAATAAGTGAATTCCTAGAACCAATGGGAAAAGATATATCATCATATAATTTAGTTCCTTCACATATGTTAGCATTTAATATGCTTAAGCAAACATGAGAAATAATAGCAGAAAAAAGTATAGTTGTAAGCGAGGAAGATCTAAATGCAATAAATCATCTAAATGAAAAACAAAAGAAAATTTTTAACATTATTACTGAAAGAATCTATCAAAAGAAAAAGGGAGCTTTTTTTATAGATGGTCCTGGTGGTACTGGAAAATCATTTTTATATAGAGCATTACTAGCAGACGTTAGATCTAAAGGATATATAGCATTAGCAACAGCAACATCAGGTGTAGCTGCTTCAGTGTTGCCTGGAGGTAGAACAGCACATTCACGATTTAAAATTCCTATACATACCTCAAATGGTAAAGAATGTAAAATTAGCAAACAAAGTAGTCTTGCTATTTTAATTAAAGAAAGCAAATTGATTATATGGGATGAGGCTCCAATGGCAAAAAAATCAAGTATTCAATCACTTAATGAACTATTAAAAGATCTAATGGACTCGAATGAAATATTTGGAGGTAAGGTTATAGTTTTTGGAGGAGATTTTAGACAAATTTTACCTGTCATTCGTAAAGGAAATAAAACTGATACTATCAATGCATGCTTGATAAAATCTGAACTTTGGGCCCTTCTTGAAAAGCACCAACTTACAGAAAATATGAGAGCTAAATATGACCCATTGTTTACTAAATTTTTGCTAGATATTGGAGATGCGAAAATAAATAACATACAAGATAACACAATTTCAATCCCTTCACCACTTTTACTAAAATATCATGACGATGATACAAGCTTGGATGAACTAATAAACTTGGTGTATTATTCAGATATTACAAATAATGACTCAAATACTCTGTCACTAAATAGAGCTATTCTAACAACTAAAAATAATTTTGTTAATGAAATCAATGAGAAACTTATTCACAGATTTCCAGGTGACATGGTTGAATATTGTAGCTTTGATGAAGTTTTAAACCCATCTGATCAAGGGCAATACGAAGATATAATAAACAGTCTGACACCAAATGGACTTCCTCCACATAAACTTTATTTAAAAGTTAACGCACTAATAATGCTCTTGAGAAATTTAGACCCTACTGAAGGGCTATGCAATGGTACGAGATTGATATGTAAAAACTTAACTCGAAATATTATACATGCAGAAATTGCAGTTGGTCAATTTGCTGGAAAAGAAGTTTGTATACACAGAATCCCACTAGAGCCACCAAAAGATGAACAATATCCAGTACCTTACAAAAGAACACAGTTTCCTGTGCGATTATGTTTTGCAATGACAATAAATAAAGCTCAAGGACAGACATTAGACTATGTTGGAATTTATTTAAAAGAACCTGTCTTTTCACATGGTCAACTTTATGTTGCATTATCACGAGCAACATCAGCATCTAAAGTCAAAATTCTAATCAAGCCACCATTTTTTGAAAAACAAAGCGAAAACCATACTAAAAATATTGTGTATACTGAAGTGCTTGAAGCATCTAAAACAAAAAGTATGTGTTTTCCCCAACTTTTTATGCAAAAATTTACTTTGTTATAATTTACATAAATTTCTATATTTCAACAGGTAAAAATGTCGAGGAAATATCTTTCAATCAACCAAGTTGATGATCATGTTGAAGGCTGGACGGTGTTAATTCAGGTGGTGGAACGCAGCCATATCATGCTCGATCGAAAAGGTTCAACTACACTTAGACGTCACCTGTTAACTGATTCAGAGGTAATATACAAGTTTTCAAATAGTATAGTCTTACTTTGAAAACAAAAAAAAATAATTAGTATTTTCTAAAATGTTTATTCAGGGAACTTTAGTTTCAGTCACCATATTTGGAACTCACATCAAACATTTTGACAAGAACAAGAAATTGCTCCCTTTCAAAAGATACTACATTTCAAATGCAAAGGTTAAGGAAGCTGAACCCATGTACAGAGTTGGCAACTATGCTTATAGTTGGGTTCTATATAGCAATAACTTGGTTGAGGAATTGGAGGAACCCATCCCACCAAATCTTCCATGTCACATTGAACTCAGCAAATTTGAATACCTTTTTAAACATGCAGAAGCAGAAAGGCTACTGAGTATGTACAATTTTTTTTTCTTACTAATATTGCCAAAAAATGTCAGTAAATCTTATTGGTTGACAACAATGATAGTAAGTATTATTATGTTTCAATGTGAAACAGATGTTATGGGAGTAATAGTTCATGCTTTTCCATAAAAAAAAAACTTGGACTCAACCACAAGAGAATTTCATCATTGTGAATGAAGAGTATGTCGCATTAAATTTGTTCTTAGTGTTATTGTTGTTATTATTTTTTATTATTACTACAATTAATAAATCTAGCCCATTGACTTATCTCTGTGACATTTGAAAGAAAACGCTTGATGCTGCTCACTTTATGGAATGAATTCAATACTGAAGAGGGGACCCAACTTGCAAATGACATAGAAAACTCCAATGTCATCATTGCAATGAGAGTCAAAGTCACCACATATAACGGCAAACTTTTTTTCACATACTATTTAGCCTTATATCTATATGAAATATTTTTAAAATAAATAATTGTTATTGTTACACAATATATAATATGTATGCATACATTAGGTCTCTCGCTTTCTACAATACCCACAAGTGGCATCATGATCAATCCACCAATGCCACAAACAACTGACCTAAAGCAATGGTAATCAAGTTAATTTTGCAAATAATTTTTTCATATGTCGTTTGTTGTGCAAATCAAAATATTAATGCCAAATATTCAACAGGTACACGGAGAATCGTTCTTTTGTGGTAAACAGCATAAAGGCAGGCACTTATAAAGATCCAACAATTTTGTTCTCACCTCCTGCCGACCAAGACATTTTAGACATTGAAACAGCACTAGCTATTTTGAAGGATGTAAGATAACTTGGAAAATAAATGTTCCATTTTTTGTTCTTCAGATATCCGATATGCTTATACAAATTATAATGTTCGTCTATAGGAAAAAACTGCTTGGGTAAAAGGAACTCTAAAACTAGCAGCCAATCATCGCTCGATGTGGTTTAGTGCATGTGGAAACTGTCAAAAGTCTATTAACGCTCCTCTAGATTGGAACATAAAATGCCCAACTTGCAACCAAGAAACCACTGTGACAGCAAGGTACAATTTTTACATTAATGTGATACAAGTCTATAATAATAAATTTTCTGATATTGAAAACAACTGTCTTTCATGATACTTGTAGATGTCGTCTCAAGATAATCATTTGTAACGAAACAGCAAAAATGAATGCATATCTCTATGGAAAAGATGCTGAAAATCTGATACCTTTCACACCTTTGCAATTAAAAGAAGCAGAGCTCCAGGTATAACTATTACCTCTTATTTCTTATAATAAGCTGTTTGATCATTCTACACGTGTCCATGGATATGAGTTGGCGACGATTATTGCGATTTGGATAATTGTTTGTCTTACCTAACCTTTTACTTTTATGTTTTTTCTTGGTGGGTTTTTGAGGATGTTTTAATACAAGTCATGGATAAGCATTTTCAATTGATGACTTTGTAAATTGTTGCTCTTTTTGTCCCTGATTTGGGCTTGCAAGAAAGCATACAAAAACCATATTCAATTGATGGCTTATTTGATGCATATCACTATAACAGCTTGAGACTGCAATATCATACAAGTTATGTTGATAAATGCAGTGCCTTATTTGCTACTTAATTCACTGGTGAGGCATTGTAACAAAAACACAAGTAATGATTATAATCACTGTACAAAAGTTGCTATCAGGATTTTTCACCTAAATTCACAAAAGTAAGAGATACATAAAAGAAAAAATAAAAAAATCCACAGTATTTTTAAAATACATATGAAATTGTCAATTTGAATTCTTTATTAATAATGCCCTCTTCTGGTGAAATATCTTTATGGTCTGTGTATTATTATTCTCTTAGTTATAATGAAATTAACCTTTGTTCCTTGAAGTAAACCTTATACTTATAGCCTGTGTTTTATATAATTCTCTTACTTACGATAAACTAACCTTCGCTCCTTGAACTAAATTTTATAGGGGCGGAGTACTTATGCTGAAGTGGCAGCTGCAATAGGGAAAAAAGAAGTCATTTGTTTTGTTCGCCATTACAGCATTGACTCTCCCAGAGCAAGTAATCAAGAAACAGGTAGCCAAGTCGGAAATCACCACAGGTACACCGTTATCAAACTGTACACAGCAGAAGAAACTCAACAGAGAAAATTAAACCACTTGGTTGATCCTTTTGATACCTCTGGTCATGGGAAGTCTATTGCCAACATTAACTCAAGTGGTTCATCGAGTCAGCAGATTGCTTTTGACAACTTCATTGATCAGACTATGCAAGAAAAGCAATGTTTCAGCCCTACTACAAGCAAAGTGTTGGAAGCAACTGCTGGAAATGTAGAGGAAACTTCAGCTTCAAAAAACCCTAAACCCACAGCAAAAAGACCTCTTGCTTACACAGATGATGTAATGGAAACAGATCTCCCGACAAAAAACACCTGCACCACACAAAAAACCACGAGAAAAGAATGACTGAACCACTAACTACCCAAGATCTTCAGCATGGTAGCTTTTGTGTTATTAAAACATCATTTTGCTAATGCTTTTTGCTATATTAGTGTTATTAAGCAATCACAGTGCTTAATAAATGCTAATATATTTGTCAGTTACTCCTTTTGTTATGTATCTATATGATGTTATACTTTTAATACTCCACTTTATCAGCTGCTTCTTTTGTTGTATATATGTAATGTGAAATGCAAGAAATGCATGTACTACATAACTAATTGGCTATGTTTAATTAAGGTGTTTCTTCTTTTGCATAAAATAAGCGTATCCTCGTGAATCGTGATTAGTCATTGTAGTAAATGCATGTTCAAGTTTCTTTGCTTCTTTATACACTTTTTTGCAATAACTGTTGTAAATGTGATCCTTTGTCCAAGTATGATTTTTTTTTATTTTTATTTTTTTTGTAATATTTACTTGAGTAAGAAAATATATAAAGAACTATGGCTTGATATGCAAGAGAAGCTTGTTTTATATATAAATGTCAAAATTTTAATTGCTTAAAAGTACTTATAAAAAAATATATTTGTATTATGGTTTAAATTATCTCATCAAATTGTTTCCCCATATTAATTCAAAATTAAACACAATAAACATTTCTTATTAAAATAAAACATAATGGACATAACGTGGGCCTGGCTGTGCTGTGCACAGCCGCTTTCCCTAGTAAAAATGAATATACATTATATTATATATCTAAAAATATTATGATGTTAAAATACCAGCTCAATCGATTTAACCATTGGTCTAATCAATAAACTATTAAATTAGTAGGTTAATGGTCATCGATTTGATTAACGACGAATTTTGACAACCTTTAAAAAAAACTAAAAACGAGAGATTATTTGAAGAAAATATTCACAATAAAAAATGACACGATCACGGGGTCACCCGGAGTCAATATGACGATTTTGATAACATTGAATAAAGGAATATAATAATTACATGAATAATTAAAAAGTTTTCCCGACACAACTAGGTGCATGAACTTAAATATTTTCCAAAATAAATCTTGAATCAAGGCAATATTTGTTAATTGCTTTTTTGGGTCTATATAGTACTCTACTCAATCATGGTGTATTTTATTATAATTTTGTAAGACTAATTAGCACGTAATCTTTTGTAGGCTTGGGACCGATCTGGTTCCTAACGAATTTTTCAGGAATCGGAACCAGAACCAAACTGAAATAACCGATTCGGTTATTACACATAGATTCATAGGAATCGAAAAATAACCGAACCATGTTATACCGGTTCGGTTTTTCCGGTTCTTCGGGTAACCGACTAATGAAAAAACCCGATAATAATCGGTATTGAGTTAATAACCGACCAAAAAATTGCAACTTATGTGCTAAATGTATCATGAAAAACCGATAACCGAAATGAAAAATGAGGAATCGAATATTATACACTAAGAACCGGAATCGATTTATATATGTAAACATATAAAACACGTATATTTCATATATATAGTCGGTTTTTCGGTTAATTCACAAATATTTGGAAAGGAACCGAGAACCGGAACCCGTTTGAGCAAAAAATAACCGGAACCAAC
>BKCP01002447.1:991293-1008943 GCA_008636005.1 Striga asiatica
TGGGCCGGGCTGGCCAATTAGAGGCCCGCCAAGATGGCGGGCTGGCCCGCCCCGCCCCGCTAAATGGCGGGTTTTGGCGGGCTGCGGGCTGGCCCGCCCCGCCGGCCCGTTTTGACAAGCCTACTTTTGATTTTCTCCATCATAAAGAGATTCGTTTGTGGAACACAACTACGTTCTCCAGGAATAATATAATTTTTCTGATACAGAATTTTCTTCATTTTCGCTTTGGATCATTATTTTATTCTTTAAGTAACCTTCCGTTGAATTTCTAGCTAGAATAATATGCATAAATAATTTAGGAAATATAGGGAACAATAAATTTAGGAAGTAGTGAAGTACTATATGATTCACATTTTGTGGATGAATTATAATAGTTAATTTCATCTAAATCCTAGTTGATTTAGAATTTTTAATGAAATATTTTCAAGGAATCTTGTTCATTCTCACAAAAATTAAGAAGAATTTATATCTTTTTTTTTTTCAAAAAGAGAAAAACATTAATATGTTTCTATATTTTGCACTTCAGTTTTATTATTTTACAGCACACCTACATAATTTTCAAAATACATTTAAATGAACTACAATAAAAATGGGTAAATACTTCAAAATTTACTAAATGAGTCAAAAAATAGATAAAATGGACCATCAAATAGGGACAGAGAAATTACATGATATCACTAATAAAAAGAAAAAGGTACAAAGTCAAATTAATAAAACCCATTACATACTAATTAAATTTATTTCAAGACAATTATATAATTCCCTGTACATAAATTAAGAAAAATCGAAGTTTGTTACTGTGAAACACCAACATAATTTGCTCCAAACAATGTAATGATTAAAAAATAAAAACACATATAAATATATTTTTCACTTGTTTTACAATATATATAAACATTCATAAAATCATTCAACCCACGAGAATTGACGAGAAAAACATTAAAGATTACTAAAAACCCCAAAAAAAATCTGAAAAAACGTGCCTAGAAGAACATTGGCCTATGAAGTTCACTGGTCGAAGGGTACGAATTGAAAGACAACCCCAAAACTGGAACAGCAAAAGAACTTTCCAGAAGCATCCTCTGCTGAAATGACTCAATTGACCTTCCTCCTCCCATCAAATCCTCCACAAACGAGAGGTAATATTTCTTGAGCTTCTTGAGCATTAATTTCATGTACTTTACCCTCACCCATTTCAGCTTCGCCTTTTTGCAGAGCCTCACGAGGAAAAATCCGCGCCGGGGCTTTTTCCCGCCGAGTTGGGCGGTGGGGAGCCGCGGCCGGCGGCGGCGGCGGAGGGTCCACCGGAAGGCGGTTGAGGGGTGGCGGTTGATGGGTCTTTGGTTGATGAGAGAATTGGTGTGTGAGGACATGATTTTCTCGTGGGTGAGGGAAAAAAGGGGGAAGTTTGACTTTGTTGGGATTAATGGGTTTTGTATATATACAATTTTTTATATGTATATTCGTACATAAATATATATATTTGCAATAATGCATGTGCTGGCCACCAAACGAGCCGAACCGAGCTCAGCTCGTTAAATAAACAGAAATTGAGCTCGAACTTGGCTCGATTATCACTATTAATAGCCGAAATCGAGTTTTAACGAGTCGATCTCGAGCTTTAACGAGCCGAACTATAAAAAATATATAAAATTCTTTTTTCGGTCTTAACGAGCTTTAAATGAACTCGAGTTCGGCTCGTTAAGGCCTCAAACTTGAGCCGAGCTCGAGCCTTAACGAGCCCAGCCAAACTCGTTTAATTAACAACACTAATAACTAGTGAGTGTGGGTTAATATGTGCACTAGCGGTAGAACATTTAAATAATGTTACACGGAGTGGACATATATATCATAATGTGACTGTAGTGAGTAGGTCAAAATTTTTCATAGAAGTAGATATTAATATTGTAAAATGTCATATTTCTGTTTTGTATTAATTTTGAAATATAGCATTTCAACTTAAAAGTGTATTTATAAAAAAAAAATAATAAAATAGATATGCTTACTTATTAGGTATGCCTAACAGTAACATTATCGATATTATTGTAATGTTTATCATAAAGTTCGGTGGGTTTTACACTTTGGATAGTGTATGATATAATGATAGATTATATTGTAACTAATGAGATAGAGATAGGTTTTGAATTCATTCAAAGGTTTGATATTTTGTTTTGAGTGATTTGGGGATTGTGATATAATTCCACGGGGTCTCACCTAAAAATGCAAATTTGACTCATATAATTTTTTTTAATTACTTTCTTTTATTTTACTTTATTTGGGATGGAGACGTTTTTGTTATTGAATTAATCAAGTAGTCATTACTTAAATGATGCTATTAATATTTAGTTGTACCTTTTAATTTAATAAATGGTAATGATTTAGTGACCATTTCTTATGCAGACGTATGCCTCTAGACCCCAGTTTGTTTATAAAATATTTGAACAGAATAAATATTCATATGGTGAATTTAAAAATGTGGCCGAAATATTATAATACCAAGACGATTGATCATGTACATATCTTTCTCTGGATTTCAAGATTCAAAAGTATTTTTAAACTTTAATTTGATCTGTGTTGAGCTCACAAATATTTTATTTATGGTGATTCAATTTTATTTTATTATGTGCTTAATTAAATTGAAATAAAACACAAATTTGTAGAAAAAAAGAAAGTCGAGACACAAAACAATTACAATTAGTTTGATTTACAATCCTAAAATTATTCCACTGTAAATCAAAGTTGTATTATTCTAAATGATAGACTAATCATTGGAACAAGTAAATTCCATAATTGAAATTACGCGTATTTTGTTGACCTTTCTAATTATATCCTTTTAATTGGTTCCAAACTTACATTAATTTAGTAGCTAGTGGTTTATTTTTTCGTCATATTATAAATTAGACTATTCATCCATGATCCAAGTTTGGTTTCAAAACTTCATGGAACAAAATTCACAGCTACGAGGGAGTGGGCTTTTAGCAAAGCAAAAATTACACGGGAGTGAGTAACGATTAGGCGGGTTTAGAGCTGCTAAATAGTAAATACATTGAGTTGTGAAATATTTTAGTTCGATCAGTTCATAAAAGTTCGAACTCATATCAAGTTGTTCATTTATTTAAATGACGAAAGCCGAGTGAGTTTGTCTGCGAAAAGCTTTTATTTATTTACGGTTTTTATTTTAAATAAACAATCAAGTAGAATTTGTTCGAGAATAACTTATTTAAAATTTTAAGTTATATTAAAACGAGCACGAACGAGAACCTAAGTTACTCGACTCAGCTCGAATAATACATCACCCGTAGTATTTTTTTTTTAACAAAGTGCATACTTCTCGTGTGAACGTCATACTTTTTTTGTTCAACAAAAGTTAGTTAATTTGGTCATTTCCAATTTAAAACGCGTGTGTGATGTGCAGCAAAAATCGACAAAAGCACAGTCCATAAGTGGGGCGACGAATTCGCCGGTGACAAGGTGCCGTGAGGGTTTTTATGCTGCCCATGGATGCGATTTTCAGCGTGACGAAACCCTAGGCGACTTCCAATTTCGTGAGCAGCGGAGGCCAAACGGTGGGTTTGCGGCGGCGTGGACGTACGACGGCCCACGCGCCGCTGGGCCGGCGACGGATTTGCAGCAGCCTGGAAATGAGAACTATAGAGCCCCGCGGTGTTCGAGTTTTGTTCACCGATGTAGTGGGTGACCTAGGCGACCATTCATTTTACGATGGCCTGCCAATTTTTGATGAGGAGCCCCCGGAAGCAGTGGTACATCGTACCGGCGACAGGGCAACTTTTATGATGAATCGCCAATTTTCGATGAGGAGCATTCGGGACCGAAGGAAGAGGAGGTCTACGGTCCTCTTAGAATTAATGAACTAATGACAAGTGACTCAACAAATGTACTTTCCCCTGGAAGAACATTGAACGAGACAATTCGTAGCAGATTCGTCGTTCAAACATATTTCAGCTGCCAAATGAAATGTTGTCACTACCCTGTCTGCTTCAAATATACATGGACTTGGTAGTGTAAAAGCTGCAACATATCTGACTAAACGGAAGTTGTTATTTATTGATGGTTCATTTGAGAAGGCTTTGAAAGGAAAAATAAGAATTACCATACAAGGTGCTTATGGCTTGATACATGAAAACTTCTGGATGTACTTCATAATGCTACCCATGCTGACATAATTGGGCGACATTCAACCTTCGTGGTTGATAGGGAGAACACGTCGGACAATTCCTGCCATGGATACGACTCCGTGTCGACACGTTTGGTGCGGCTTTGAGGGCGAAGCCTTCTGAACCGGGGGAGAGCGATATGGATAGGGCATTAGTTTAAGTATTATTATTATTATTATTATTTTTATTTGATATTCAATATTATTATTACTAGCATTTAATAATTATTTGTTATTTATGATTATTTCTTGGTGAACAAGGTAGGTCTAGGACATTAGGAGTCTTATTTGAAGACTCATTCTTCTTTGTTATTGAGTAGTTGATGAATGAAATAAGAATTTGATTATGTATGTCGTATTCTGAGATTGAGATAACATTCTATCATTCTCACCCGTACGCTTCCTCTACCTCAAACATGTAGAAGAAGAAGATAACTTGCAATTGCAGTTGAAGGTTGAACTTGATGTGGATATACCATATATACATTTGTAGGTAGCCTAATACAAAAGGAGTCCTATTTATTCTCGGATATATCAACATCTTTTGCATATTTAGCTTAAGAGTCCTATGTAAATTTACTCTTAAATTAATTGATTTAATTTGCTCTATTTATTTTTTCTATTGTTACATGTTTAATACACATTAAAAAAAAAAGAAAAAATACAATATTAAATAAAATCATACATAGGTTATTTATAAACTAGTTATTTTCAAATAATAATGCATTTTAGGACCCAAATTATAAAAAAAAAATCACAAATCAATCATCTATAAACATTAAAAGTTAGTATATATTTGTAATTAAAAGAACTTCGTAAATGTAAAAATTAAAAAAAAAAAAAATTGTGGGTGAACCGCATAATTTTTTCCAAATTACTACTACTATTATTATTATTGACGGGTTGGTTATTAGAAGGTTAACAAAATTACACTATTCACCTATAAATCTCTACTAGTATTCGACCTGTGCATTTGCACAGATATAAATAAATTATTGTGAGTCTGTATGCATATAATGATTAATTATTTTTCTTTCACTTTTTTGCAGACCAAATTTACAATTAAAAGAGTTGGAATATTTTTTTTTTAAATTGCGTTTATCTGATTGGATGTAATGTATATTTTGGTACGTCTTTTATTTGTGAATTATTTATTTAGGAAATTTAAATATATTTTTTATTTTTTTAAAAAAAATTAAATGTAACAACAATAATAACACTAATCACATTATACGGTCAACACATTATATGGTCAACTGTCGTTAAGCAAAAGTTTAAAATAATTTTTGTAATTTTGAAGTGATGAGTATTAATTATTTAATGATTGAATGAAAGATTAAATACATCAAAATGTAATGGTTTTTGGAGGGAAAATTGTTAAATTGCCACATAGGTAAAATTAAATAGGTTTTATTAAATGTTTTGAGCTAGTAATTATATATATATATAGATTTATTTACGAATTGATAAAGTTTTATTATTAGATCTAAATTGCACTATTTTTAGTTTATGGTTTATTTATCAGTAGTTTCGGTATGATATTGAAATTTAATACTGTTCTTTTTAACCAATGACCCAATTAAGTTAGCCCATAAGCCCAAACCTACATCTCATCCATATTCCGAAATCCGGCTCACACAGATCCACCCGACCTTTCTGTGTCAACAATGGCGGCCGCACCCATCTTCAGATCTTCCTTCCTCTCCACCAAAACCCCGCCCCAGGCCAGCCCCATCCCTCGCGCCCCCCCTCACGCCGCCCTCACCGTTCGAGCCACCGCCACCTCCACCTCCTCCGACCCCCCGTCCCCCGCGGCATCCGCCTCCACCCCGCTCAAGCACCGCCGCCCCGCGGACGAGAACATCCGCGACGAGGCCCGCCGCCACGCCTCGTCCCACGGCTTCTCCGCCAAGTATGTCCCCTTCAACGCCGATCCATCCTCCACCGAGTCTTACTCCCTCGACGAGATCGTCTACCGCAGCCGCTCCGGCGGCCTCCTCGACGTCCAACACGACATGGACGCGCTCCGCAAGTTCGACGGCGAGTACTGGCGCTCCCTCTTCGATTCGCGCGTGGGCAGGACCACCTGGCCGTACGGGTCGGGCGTCTGGTCCAAGAAGGAGTGGGTCCTTCCCGAGATCGACGGCGACGACATCGTGAGTGCCTTCGAGGGGAATTCCAACCTCTTCTGGGCCGAGCGTTTTGGCAAACAGTTCCTGGGCATGAGCGATTTGTGGGTCAAACATTGCGGGATTAGCCACACGGGCAGCTTCAAGGACCTGGGCATGACCGTCTTGGTCAGCCAGGTCAATAGGCTCCGTAAAATGAACCGCCCATTGGTGGGCGTTGGCTGTGCCTCCACTGGTGACACGTCCGCTGCCCTATCCGCCTACTGTGCTTCTGCCGGAATCCCATCCATCGTTTTCCTGCCGGCCAATAGGATCTCAATTGCCCAGCTTGTTCAGCCAATTGCAAATGGCGCGTTTGTTCTGAGCATCGATACTGATTTCGATGGCTGTATGCAGTTAATTCGTGAGGTCACGGCTGAGCTGCCTATTTACCTGGCCAATTCATTGAACAGCTTGAGGCTCGAAGGCCAGAAAACTGCCGCCATTGAAATCCTGCAGCAGTTTGACTGGCAGGTGCCTGACTGGGTGATTGTCCCCGGTGGAAACCTTGGAAATATATATGCCTTCTACAAAGGCTTCCGTATGTGCAAAGAACTCGGGCTCGTGGATAGGATTCCGAGGCTAGTCTGCGCTCAAGCCGCGAATGCTAATCCTCTTTACTTGCATTACAAATCGGGTTGGAAGGATTTTAAGGCTGTTAAGGCCGAAACAACATTTGCCTCGGCAATTCAGATTGGGGACCCAGTTTCTATTGATAGGGCAGTTTATGCCTTGAAAAATTCAAAGGGGATTGTTGAGGAGGCAACTGAGGAGGAACTGATGGATGCTATGGCACAGGCGGACTCGACTGGGATGTTTATCTGCCCCCATACTGGTGTGGCTTTGACTGCGCTGATTAAGTTAAGGAATAGTGGGATTATTGGGCCCACAGATAGAACAGTTGTGGTGAGTACGGCTCACGGACTGAAGTTCACACAGTCTAAGATCGATTACCATTCAGGGGAGATTAAGGATATGACTTGCCGGTATGCTAACCCGCCGGTGCAGGTGAAGGCAGATTTTGGTTCAGTTATGGATGTCTTGAAGAAATATTTGCTCAGCAAGGATTCTTGAGAAGGGGACTTGGGAGAGTGTTGTGTTTGTGCTCCTGTATTTCATGTTGCTGTAAAGCAAGCAGAGCAGGTTAGCTGCGGTAGTTTCGTTGTTATTGTCGTTTTTGTTCTTGCGCTTATGTAGACTAGAAGTTATGTTTTAGTTTTTTTCCTGGATGGGTTTTAAGTGATGCGTACTGGTAGCTGGGTTTTGACTATGAAGAGCTGTATCTGTGACAGATTGTGTTGGGATTTTTGTTTTAATAAACTAAGTTTATGAATTGATTGGTTGCTTTAGAGCTTTTGTTTTTGTGTGGGAAATGCTTTGTTTTCTGGAAAATAATGTCTCATAATACTTTGTCATGCATTTAACAGGTCTGTTTTCAATTCTTTTGAGGTGGAGAAGCACAATGCGAACACATTATTCATATACGAAAATTCCCATGGCATAGTAAAGTTGTAACTAAAATGCAGGAGCTTCTGTAATGATATGTCAATTTTTTGTTTGTATTACTGTTGCCTTTCCTGGAACCAACAATTTCACCTAGCAGTAACTTATGGTCACTGTAAATTTCTGGATGCTTTTCTGTTAAGTGCTGCTTGTATTTGGTTCCATTTTGCTCTGTGAAATTGGGAGTTTCTGTGTGCCCCTGAATCGTGTTGTGCTATTCATGAATCTTGGAGCTCATACATGGAAATAAATATCAATAAGGACTTATCACCTATGACACAAGCTATGCCCAAATANAAAAAAAAAAAAAAAAAAAATCACTGCGAAAGAAATTTCAAGCGAATACATTATTTGAGTTCATGGATAAAAGACTATCTGCCATGAACACGCTGGTCAATCAAATTTTCCTCACATATCAGATTTTATCACCAACTCTTCTCTGTAGTACTGAATGATCTGTTTTCTGCTTCTTCGAATCAGTTCTTTGCCCTCTTTGGATACTAAAAAGAAGATATCCATGTATAATCTCGATATTCTCTATCGTCTTGGATATACAAAGATCCTCGTTCAGCTTCAACACCATCCTACAGTAAGTTATTTCCTGCAACGAAAATAAACAAAATTACTAATTTACTATCTATTAAAACCCAACATTAACTTCTTTAGAAACAGGGCATTTTGATATTTCACAAGGCTTGCCTGATTTGAACTTGAAAGTTAGGTCTAGCCAAGCTTTCCTCAGGAACTTGGTTTTCCGTGTAGAGCACAACTCTCACCTGAAGACATTCATTCCCAAGAGCTTCTTGTTCCTCCACCATTTCCTTCACAGATATGATGGCAGAATCTATACATCTGTCCAATGCAATAGATTTAAGTGTCGGTATATTTGATATTTCCAATGGGATCTTCTGTGACTTGTCGGTATATCCCCTATTTCACCCCATGTACATTGGTTG
Organism: Striga asiatica; assembly: GCA_008636005.1. NCBI lineage: Eukaryota > Viridiplantae > Streptophyta > Magnoliopsida > Lamiales > Orobanchaceae > Striga > Striga asiatica. The sequence continues at coordinate 1,000,095 of BKCP01002447.1, forward strand.
TCTGATTATCTTACTTCAACTAATATCTTAAATTGCAAATTAGTGACCGCTATAAATTTGCAGCTGGACATTTCTTTGTATGAACTCGTTCAACTGGACGTGCCTAAGCTGGGTCATCCTCCAACTGTCTAGTGGCGGTTGATATAAATTCCAGTTTGTCCGATTCACGACTAGTATCGGTAAATTCCAGAGCCGATAGAGTGAGGAAATGAGTCCCGATCCCAGCACTTTAGATTCAACAGCAAGATGGCGCGCGTTGACTGGCTGGAAAACTTCTTCTAGGGAATACTCATCACCGCTCCATCTTCTAAGTAAGTAAATCTCATTGAATTTTCTATCACATTCAGCACACTCAACAATCTAAGAGCAAGAATCGGCACAGCTTCTTTGAAGAACATATTTGTTGACGATACTTGTGTATTATAAATTAGAATTTAGATGTATGCTTTACATTAGAATTCACTAATTATAAGTTCTATAACAGCTTTTGTGATTGAGTTGCAACTGAAGATGCTCAAACACTGGTGCTTCGATTACGTTGCACAATGCACTTGAGAAATATGATTCGCTTTTATTGAGGAAAGACAGCAAGCTATTCGAACAATGCATTTGAGAAATATGATTCGCTTTTATTGAGGAAAGACAGCAAGCTAGTTGAACAATGCATTTGAGAAATATAATTCGTTTTTATCGAGGAAAGACAACAAGCGAATGATCATCCCATAAACTTTAACACGGATACATGAAAGTTCCGACTCGCTAAGCTCTCTCCTTGTAGTTGGGTCCGTATGTCTAGCGTAGCTTCAATCTCAAGCCACACATTCCCAAGACACTCGTATTCATCTAATATCTCCTTTGCAGAGAGCACGACAGAGTCTGAACACGAGCTTATCTTGATCCACCTAATCCTCGGTAAATCCCCTATTCCCAAAGGTATCTCCTTCAGCTCGTGTAAACCTATTAGTTCGAGCCGCTCGAGGCGCGGGAAGTGCGTGGGCCCCGCCATCCAGCACTCCAGAGTCCAGCAGCTGTTGATGCCCAAGTATTTCAGGCTCCGAAATCCGCCCTCGGCTGTATTCCACTCGGGCCCCACGAACGAATGTATATTTAGCTGGAGTGCCTCGAGATATGGCAATGGGCCTATTTTTGTCGTCATGTCCTCCCAGCCGAGGCACGTGCCTTCCAGAGTCAGCTTCTTGAGTGAAACAGGGAAAGTGATAAAGTCCCTTGCCAGCTCACTTTGCCTCGGCACCTCGGGCCAGAGAAAAGAGCATGAAAGGACCTCCAGCTTATGTAGACGGCTGAGATTGTTGAGGCCGTGATTTGGTGATAAGTCTTTGATTTCCTCGTAATTTATTCCCAACTTTTTGATATTTGGGATTCTCTTAACCATTTCTTCACCGCATGTGAAGTTATATACGGTCTCGAGCGTTTCAAGACTGTCCATGACCACGGAACCATTTTCTTCCTCCACAGGAGGAGGATCTGTGAGCTTCAGCATGTGTATCTTCACACGTACGAGTTGAGGCATCTGCCAGATGTCGAGCACAGGCCAGTTACGGTTGTTACAGTGTTCGTTCCGGTCCGAATTAATTATCAGCGTCCTTAAGTTCCAGAGACGGTAAATTGGCGGTGGAAATTCATGCGCTGGAAGTTTAGCTACGATGGCCAAGTGGCGCGTGTTAACCAGATGAAAAATATCTCCAAGCAGGCGCGCGTTCCAGCTGCTCGAGCTCTCGTCGAAAAATTCGAATTCATCTACCGAGTGTAGAATCCTCAGCAATCTAAAAGGAATAACCGAAGGTAAAGCTCCGTCGACATTCCATATCAGAGTACGCGCGCGTGATGCAGATTGTACGACTTCAGGAAGCGGACGAGGAATGTATTCTTGTTCTGATGTGGCTTGGTGAATGCCGATACGGCGTTGGGCGGGCCAGCTTTGACCGAGGTCAAGGCCGCGCGTTGTTTCCATTGTCTGTAAGAAGTTGTATTTTTCGGCTTCCTTTATGCAGAGGTCCCTCAGGAGATCGTGAATAGTGCAGCGTTTTATTTTTCTTGTACGGCCCTTAGTATGAATCTGGACGAGATTTCTAAGGACGAGATCATGTAGGCAGAGTTCTCTGGCAACTGTTTCCGGGCTTTGGCTCTTACCTTTGACACGGCCCACGAATCCTTCGGCGACCCATAGCTTCATGAGTGTCGGGACGTGAATCTTGTGATCCTCTGGGAAAATCCCCATGTAGAGAAAACACGGTTTTAGATAGACAGGCAGTTGGTCGTAGCTCAGTTGCAATATTTTAAAGCAATGCTCCCCATCTTCTAAACTCAAAATCGAGCTCAAATTTTCCGCAACGTGTTGCCAGTGTTGGCATGTTCGTTCGGATCTTGATAAGAGTCCTCCGATCACGACAATGGATAATGGGAGGCCTCTGCAGTTTCTTGCAATGTTCTTACCGATATCTTCAAGTTCTGGAGGGCACTCTTCTTCCCGAAACACGCATCTACGGAGAAGATTCCAGCTTCTGTCTTGATCCAGAAAATTCATGAGAATGAAATCCCAACCATTCAGTTGAACACCGATTTTCACCGTCCTAGTGGTTATCAAAACTCTGCTCCGGTTATTGTTATCTGGAAAGAACGGCTTCACTTTATCCCAAGCTTCGATATCCCACACGTCATCCATCACAATTAGGTATCGTCGGCCAAATAAGCTTTTATATAGTTTCTCTCCTAGCTCTTGTTCGCTAGTTTGGCCGAACTTTTCAGTGCTCCCTATGGTTTTCAAACAGAGAAGGACTTCTAACAGAATCTCTTTTGAATTGTACTCTTGAGAAATTGTAGCCCATCCACGAACATCAAAGTATTGCACGATGAGTGGATTTGCGTAAATATTTCTCGCAAGAGTGGTCTTGCCAATCCCGCCCATGCCGCAAATTGGGTAGATTTGGCGACCGGAATTTTGGCCGGTCAGCTTGTCCATGACGTAGTTCTTGACACCATCAAAGCCCACCATCAAAGAAGAAGAAGAAGAAGAAGAAGAAGAAGAAGAAGAAGAAGAAGAAGAAGAAGAAGAAGAAGAAGTTTTCGAAGAAGAAGGAGAAAAAGAAGAAGTTCTTGATGAGGAAGTTCTTGAAGAAGAAGAAGAAGAACCCTCCTCGATTTTCCCGGTCTTCTCTTTAATATCAGTCGCGTCTTTTGCGATGGAATCAAAGTTGTGCATCACTTTTTGTAACGTTTGGAACAACGAGTCATCATTTGAAGTGATGCTAGCTTTGCCAACACAATAGGCTATATGGGATTCGATAATATCCTCAGCTTCGTAAGCTGCATCGGCCATACGCTCCTCCAAGGCGTCATTAGTATGTTTTTGGATAAAATATAGCAAGAAATTAATGTTTTCGATCAGAGGATTGATTTGAAGTTTGTCGAGGGAGATCGGAGGGCGAGGATGGTTTTGGATTTGGTCTATGGTGTGCCTAAGAGAAAGCAGAGCTGCAAAAGCTGCCATGGATGAAGCAATAAAGCTTGGAAGATTTTTCTCAAAGACTGGTGGAGAAGAAGAAGAACAAGAAAGAGGAACTTTTAATGATAAACACCATTAAGTGAGTGGACCTTAATGTACCCACTAGCTTTAATAACTTTAGGTGTGTATGGTTTTGAAAATATTAAAATATGAAGAAAAGGGAAAACTAAAAAAAAAAAAATGTTTTGCAACCATTATATATTGTTGATNTCATGTTAAAAAAAAAAAAAAAAATCTTGGCAATATGAGACAGTTAAAAAATTATATGCAATCAATTGATATGCCCTGCCCTATGCTTGTAAAAATTCCAACTCACTATGCTCTCTCCTCGTAATTGGGTGTGCAAGTGTAGCGTTGCTTCAATCTCAAATCACACATCAAAGTTTTGCACGATAACCGGATTAGCATAAATACTTTTGGCAAGAGTAGTCTTACAGATGAGCCCTGATGCAAAAACTCTTGTCTTTCGAGCTAATGCTTGTGGCCTTAAAGAAACTGGTGAGACTCGTGTTATGATGCGCGATTTCAATTTTGTGGGTTCCACGATATGCGACTCGATTAAATCCTCTGCCTCATAAGCTGAATCGGCCATGCGGCTCTCGAGGGCATACACATCAACTGAATAACTCTCGAGAAAATGTTGCAAGAAGGTAACTTATTCGATTACAGGCTCAATTTGTGGTTCGGGAAGTAACTTTTTCTCTCTACTTTTAAGAGAAAGTAGAGCTGCATAAGCCACAGCCATTTTGATTTTATTCCGACCAAAATTCGACCAGCTTTCAGGATAATCGGTTTAAGAACGTCACGATGTAAATGGATAGATAAAGAACTCAAACAACAAAGATATTACAGTAAAGAAGAGGTCCAGGATCAGCCCTTTAGCTTTAGCTATATGACTACTAAGCACAAATTTTGCTTAGCTTTTGGCCTTCTGGCCTCTGTATCTTCCATTTTAGACTTGCCTTGCCTTCTCCACTAACATGTAAAAAGGAAGCACTCTTTTTNCGAAAACATTTTCCGGTGAGCTTAGGTTGATCGAATTGTGCCACATTGAATGAAGAATCTATGACCGATGACAAAATCGAGCGTATAATAAATATGCATTTTTATTCAATTCGTCACCACTTTGATCTCTATATATTATTTCAATCAAACAATACAACCACAGCTCTAACTCGACTTTACAGCAAATGTTCATGTCTTATTATATAGCAACCAAAAAACCAGTCCTCACTCTCCTTTATCCTCCATTGATGGGCACTCGCACGTCCCAAAATGGGTTTATAGCAAACAAATAATAATAATAATAATAATAATAATAATAATAATAATAATAATCATTTTCTTTCACCAGCACCTGGACCAAGCCCAGACAAACCTACCTCTCTTTTTTTCATGGAATGGATTTTCTCCATCTTCAGCTTTGCCCGGAAATTCGTGATGAAGCTCTCGGCTTTCGTATTCACATCCGGGCTCCGGCAGAAATTCGGCGAGTCCCCGTCGTCTGTGTCCGGCGACCCGCTTCTGGAGCTTTCTATGCTGTCGATTCTGACGTAATCTCCCTGCACCACGAATTTCCAGGCGGGGGTTTTGAAGAATCCTGCCGGCGGAGGTGGAGGCGGCGGCGGGATGAAGTTCAGTGGCGATTCGGCGGGATTTGGTGGCGACTCGTCGGTTTCCGGTGGTGCCGGTGCGGGCTCGGAAGTGGGTTCGAGTTGTGGCGTGAGTGTCACTGTTATGATTCTCTTACTCTTATGTATCTTGGATGAGAACAGGTTCTGGACGACCGACGGTGGAGGGAGAGGCGGCGGCGGCGGAGGCGGTGGTGTTGGCGGCGGGATCTGGAAGATCGATGGAGTTTGAGCCTCGTGAAGAAGAGGGTCTAAGTGGTCGGCGCTCTTTTGCCTCGGCTTTTTCTTCCTTTTCTGGTAAAGGGAATTCAAGAAATCTTTAGTAGGGTTTCTCTTCCGGTCGCTGTTACTGCTCTTTTGCGACGGAGGAGGAGGAGGAGCTGGCGGCGGAGTTACTTCGGCATCTTTCTTTCTTTTCCGACCCGATTTCTCCTTTCTCCACGCCCCTTTTTGATACGACCGCTCTACGCTTTCCTCCGGCACAGCCGACTCCTCCGCCGCCGTCGCCGCCGGCGACCTCTGTGCTTTGATTGGATCCGACGGCTCTGAAACTTCCTCCTTCAGCCTCGCGCCCGATACATCCCTCATTTTCAGATTTTCTTCAGGACAAGGCGCAGCCACTGCCGCCGCCACCGACGGCGGCGGCTGATTAATTTCGCCTCTTTTGGATTTTGTCAGCAATGTATCAACGACGAAGGTCTTACTCTGCGGCGGAGCTCTCAGATGCTCAACGGCTTCTAAGCTCCGGTGGCGGCGGTGGAAACTACTCCGACCCGGATCCGGATCCGGGTCGGAAATCCAAACCCGGCCCGTATCAACGTGAATGTCATCAAAATACCTCGTCCGGTAATAATCTCCATAGGACCAATCGGTCGCCGGAAAATCACGCAGGTCGGGGTACGAGCTGCTGTTCCTCGTCAAGATTGAATTTTTATGCTCCAATTTGGCTTCATAATCAGAATATTCGTACCAATTGTTCGAATTTGAAATATTAGACTTTCGCCTCTCAAATGTTTCGTAACTGGATTTGATTCCATCCTGCTTACTGGGAGAATCTTGAAACTCGACATAATTATTAAATCTCTCCTCGTTTTTGTTTCTGCTTAGAAATCCAAACACTACAGCCACCAAAACAAGAAAAATGTTCAGAGAATCCCAACTCTTTTTCACACTGTTGGGCCTAAAGATCTGAGAGCTGAGAGAAATGGTTGAGGGCACAATGAAAACCAAGAAAAACACAGCTGTTACCAGCAGAAGGAAGACCACCAGCCCGGAGCTGAGAAGCACGGCGGCGGCGCGGCGGCGGAGGCGGTCTCCACGGCGGGCATTGGTGGTGCTTTGAACCCAGAATGGTGTTAAGTCACCTCCATCTCCATCCTCCATTTGTGTTTCTCTGTGTGANTTGGATCAATTAAATTGACTCGTACAAAAAATTGTGTTAGTTTATAGTTTTTGTTGTTTTTCTTGGAAAACAATGGAATTTATGAGATTACAGCGGTGGGATTTGTTTATTTATAGTATTGGGGTTAGGTTTAATTTTTTTTATTTTTTTTTTAATATTTCCAAAATGTGCTGTGGTTGATTCAAAATGTTGTGTGTGACATAAAAGCATGGTATTTTACTATTTTTTTTCCAATACAAAGTTACAAACTGGCAATTAGCATGTAACTTCACATGTTTGGGAGCTGATTTTCCGTATGACAGCCCAAATGTATGACGCGTTTGGCTCTTCAAAAGTTGTCACCTCAACTGAAAATATTGTTTTTTTAATTAACTGTATTATTGGCAAATAGTTTACTAATGTAAGCACAAGTGTGTATTAACTCCACAGTTGAGATCTCAGTGTAAGGGCATAAAGAAAATATGGTCAACAATATTTGGACTAAAATATAATGTACACGTGCTAAAAAGAAATTGCTCTGATAAATAGATTTCTACCAAGCGATGTAAAGTTTTAGTATTTTTTTACATTGCAGTTTTGAAAATCAATCTAAACTCTAGCTTAAAGATTCATGTCTTGCTTAACCTAATTGTTTCCTATTTCCTACACATAATGTGAAAATTGCCAATCAGACATTGGCTTGATCTTTGTAAGCAAGATAATGAAATAACAAAAGTCAAATTCAACATCTTCCATAGAATTTTCTTGGAAATCTGCANAAAAAAGAAGAAAGAAAAGAAAAAGAAAAACTCCATGTTATCCTCATAGAGCAAACCCAATGAACAAGAAATTACAAACAGTTGAAACAAAAGAATTTGTGTAAATAAAAAGGTTGTATTCAATTGTATTTTTGTCCGAAAAGATTATCCGACGAGTCAAAATTAGAAAAAAATTATTTCAAATTCCAACCTTTTTATTTTAATGTCATAAAGCTAAACTTATTTAAGTAAAAAAGAAAATTACCTTGGGCCAACCTTGATAGAATTGAGTTACTGTCCAAGTTTACTGAATCACTTTTAGCTATTAGGTTAAAATAGTGAGTAAACATGACAACTTGAGTTGTATTCCAGATAAACATGTTATGAGTACATTTAGACGAATCATACTGATTGTTGAAACTAAATATGAAATTTCATATTAAGAATATTTTATCACGATATAATCAAATCAATGATAATTTTACGAGAACATTATCAATAATATATGAATATTGATATATCATTTTACTATTATTTTATGTAAGTATATTATAATTTTTAATGATGTACAATATATAAACCATAATTTATGTCAACACACACATATATATAATTATAAGATATGCCCATAACATTATTTTTTTAGTCAACAATCGAACAAGGAATCAATTTCCATGTAACATGGGACCATTGCTTGCATTGTGTAACGATAATATGATGTGAATTTGAATTGTACATTTTGCTCTGTATTGATTAAGACCTTATGTGGGACAACTCATGGTTTCTGTTGTCCTAAGGCCATAGGACTCTAATTCTTGCACGACAACTTATTCGACTCTGCCCGCAAATTGGAAGTGCCGTTGGATTACAAACTTTCACATTTACATGTTAAACAAAATGAGTTGCTCGTGAGCTCAGCTCGAGTTCGGCTCGACTCATTTGATAAACGAGTCGAGCTCGAGTTCTCTTAAAGCTCGTTTCCTTAATAAATCGGGCTGGGCTGGGCTCGATAAGACTCGAAAAGAGAATATTTTTATATAATTTTCTATAATTTGGCTCATTAATTAAAATTCGATCGAGATTGGCTTGCTGATTAAGGGTCAAACTTGACTCGTTAATATTGATAAACGAGCTGAACTCAAGCTCAATTTTCGTCATTCACTTAATGAGTTTTAATTTCCTTTATATTTTTCGAGGAGTATTCGATTGTACCGTTGACTGCCATGAAACCATATGTTTGTTTGTTATTATTATTTTTTTTAATCATTGGATTAATAATAATATAAATATTCAAATGGTTGTGTATTGATTCAGTGGTAAAAAGAATTATTGGCTGAAGTTCACTCACAGTAATGATTTACCATTTTCTTAACTTGTAATAATGATAAATCTGAAAAATCCCAAACCAGGATTGTCACGACTCACACACCAGAATTGAGCCAAACCAGTCAATTCTGCTCTCAACTGTGTTACTGTTTTATTCTTTTGTCCCAAGTGTTGCAATCGAAAATTTGACAAACTTTAATGGAATTGAGCCAACTATTATGTGAAATTAC
>BKCP01002447.1:1009730-1060793 GCA_008636005.1 Striga asiatica
AAAAAAAAAAAAAGAGTTAGAAATAAACCAAGTTGGAGCTCGATTATAAGCGCGTTAAGTTAACAAGTCGAGCTGAGCTCGGATTGTTTACAATCATCATGGGACAACATGTCTTTACATGCAAATTCATGAAGAAAAAAATAAAAAATGAGAATCTAATCTAATAAAAATGGCTGCATAATCGACATACCAATAGACCTTGACATTGCAAGAACACCAAAAACACGGTGACCATTCCACTGTATGACCTTCCCACCGGCCGCCTCAATCCTAGCATATTCATCCTCTCGGCTCGGCTGAAAAAGATATACACCCACAATATTTTTAACATTAATTAATTACTCTAAATTTCCCAAAATAACCTCAAAAAACTTCATTTTTAACTAAAAAAGCCCACTTACTTTATGATCGATTGACAATGCAATGGCTTCTTTACCACGATAAAGCACCGCCCTTGAATCCCCACAGTTTGCCACTATAATATGTGATGAACAAACAACTGCAACAACTGCAGTGGAACCAACTGTTTCGGGGCAAATAGGTGAAGCTCGACTCGTTTTTCCACTGACTTCTTCGTCAACTTTTGCAAAGCAACTTGTGAAGACATTTTCCCAGTGAATTTGCCGAGGGTCTTTAGAAATCCCGCTAACCGTAACATCTTTAACGTTTATTATCTCCTCTTCCAAGGCGAAATGGATTCGGTCACGACAATAATTCGCAACCTATTAAGAAAAATGAGAGATCTTATTAAAGTGTCACTACTAATATCATACAAATGAAAACACTTGTAGAACTTATTTTACTTCACATCTTATAAGCCAAAAAACACTTTTTGAACATATATGTGAGAGTTCACCATTTGAGATGATAAAAAAAAAATATATTGCTATAATTGTTAGTTCAAGTTAGAAAAAACAATTTCAACTTTCGAGAATATTACATACCTGAAACCCACCATGACCATCATAAACCCCGTAAAAATGCGAAGTCAAGTGACTCAAAGTCTGACTTATCCCATCAACTGCATTATCACCAATAAACATCTTAATGGGAATTTTCATGAAATTCGGCACAGCCATAACCGAATCCTCCATTTCGGACCTACGCCCACATATCGAAACCGAACCCCAAAGAGGCAAACAATCCAATTCAAAGACACTCTTCACACCCTTTTTTTCACCAGATAACTTAACAGCAACCACTGAAGACTTAATTGTGGGCCTACTCGAGCACCCTTCATTTTGTTTATCAGCTTCATTCACCACATTCTCTGATAATCTCGATTTTACGCTTCTCTCCTCAACACTAATGACTTTCGCAAGTATTTGTCCGCTTTCGGTTCCCTCAATCTCGACAGCAATTGGTAAGCTCGTCTCTAAAGAAGCATCTAAAGGCACACTTAGCTCTACACTAGTCGATAAACTAGAGTCTTTCACAACCGAGAGAATAATTTCATCTTCCTCACTTTCTTGAATATCTTTAGCTAAATTATCGGTTGTCCCTTTATCTTCAACCGTCTCGTTTATAACCATTTCGGGATCTGATGTAATAGGGATTGTTGTCTCGGTTTCGAGTTTGATTTGTGTGATTTCCATAGGATTAGAAACGAGCGAGGCTATTTAAGCCGAGTGCAACTAAAGAAATCTCTTCCATTGTTGTTGAGAATCTCCATAGGAACAGAACCGAACGAAATTATGGGTAAACCATAGAGATTCTTGAAAAGGCGCCAATAAGTCGTCTAGGAAGAACTAAACAAAAAGCAAAATAACGTATGATCTAGAGAAGGTGCACCAAGAATAGTTTCACCAATAAACAGAGAACATGTAATAAAGAACAGAGAGATCTCTAGAATTAGATCTAGCCGTTAAACATAGGATATAAATTTCCACTAATAGAAAATTCAAGAGCTTAAACAAATGAAGACTACAAAACACAATTCACACTACCAACCCTTATATAATCCGGGATAATTTTTATTTTTTTTAAAATAAAACGACAAACTCAAAAGCCTTATCCACAAGTCCAGCAAGGGAAAAGCGGTGTGGAAAAGAAACCCATGAAGAGGGAAAACCAAACAACTCAAGATTCATAAGGAACCCCACTAAAAATGCTAACTTTTTGCCACATGGAGCATGGGTTTCATGGATCTAAGGCAACTCTTCTAAGCCTTTTCTCTATCAGACAAAATTTTCCCTTTTCTCCAAAAACAATCAGAGGTTTATTCTTAAAGAACAGAAGCTCAACACACACACACAAACAAAAAGAAAGAAGCAAAGACACAAAGAAAGAGATTAAAACAAGATGAAGAAGAAGAAGCTATAATTGTACTTAGCAAAAAGGGAATAAAATCCATGAAAATCAACAACCAATTTTTTTAACCATCGAATCACAGAAAACAAGAGGTGAATGAATTCTTACCAAGAACTGAAACTGAAAGGACCCAACAAATGAAAAACAGTCCAACCAAGAACACACGAGCTCAAAGTTTTTTCAGCTCCTCCCTCAGATTTTTATTCCAACTTTATTTCTGCTGGTATTCAGAGAGAGGAGAGAGAGAGAGGAAGCGAGAGGAGTGTGGGGGCAAAAAATAAAAGTTTTTACTAATTTTGTACTGTTTCAGAGGACACGTGTAGACTCCATTATCCAAAATTCTAAATCCAATCACTGCTTTCTGAACAGAAAAAGAAAAATGAATTCTTTATGCACAAATAAAGTAATAAAGATGAGAAAATGCAATCTGGTAGTAGTAACTATAGTCAAGGGATGAAGGACCCTTCATGAAAACAGATTTCAACAACGCCACGTGTCCTAGCCCAAAGGGGCAGTTTTTCCAAGGCTTTTGTGAGGAAAAATGTGAATGGTCATGTTCTTTGTTGGGCTCAAATTGGAAAAAAATGAAAATAGATTTCTAAAAAAAGGCTTTTTAGATAAATGTATAAAGATTCCAACTTGTGACAGTGTGAGGAGGATGTGATTAATTTGCAGCTTACATCTGTATATATATTAAAGGACCCCTGTTGCACTTCTAGGGCGCGGTGATCATGGGTTTCTTGTGGAATTCGGCGAGATAATCTGATGCCGTAATAGTTATATTCGGAATGCTCGGTGAGATAATGAATTGCTGCTGCGGCTATACTTCTAGGGACCCATGATAACGCGTGCTTGGGCACGATTCATTGTCGGATTCAATGATGATTGTCGCTCAAAATCTGCATTAAATGTCTGCACATTATTTGATAACTACTCTCCTCTTAAATTTTGCATTAAATTTCCACTTGGTATTAAATTTGAGAATAATGAATACATACAAAAATTTTAGTCTTGGTTTCATGTATGTTAGGGAAGCGTGCCCAGCTCCTAATTTTTCTCTATTTTTTTTTTCTCAATGTGATAAAGTCCACTTTGACTTGACAAATACGAAATTACTTTTTTAAAACAAATTTCAAACTTAAAAAAACAAATTTAATGTATTTATTTTCTATCAAATTAATCATAATCTTCTAATGGGGTAATTTTTTTTTATAGGTCTAACAGAGAACATATTTTTTCTAATAAATAAAAATACTTTTATAATAAAATACTTTACCTAGAAAAATAATATTGTTTAAATGTATAATATGAGCACACATATTTGATTAAAAAAAATGGTAGAAAATTATCTTAATAGTTACACCAACTTAAAAGTATCTTTGTGATATATACATACATATCATATCTGAATTGTCATATGTTTTCTATTTCCACAATTATTTCAAAACATTCTATATACAATGTTTCTATCATGTGAGAAGCCAAATTTACAACATTTATATAATTGCTAAAGAAATAGTATTAATCACAAATATATAGATAATAATAAAAATAATAATAATAATAATAATAATAATAATAATAATAATAATAATAAGTAGCATGAGAAAACAAAACTTGAGCCTAAACAATATACGAAAAATAGAATTATATTGTTTGGGAAAAATAGTCGGTCGAATGTTATTGAATTTTGGTGTTCGATTTAATATTCAACCAAATTTCATACTTTTTTATATTACTTTCTAATAAATTAAAAAAAAAAAGATACAAACATAGATAGATATAGTATAAAGTTGTATTTGTCATAAATAATGTAATTTATTTGACTAAAAGGGAGATTTAAAAAATCAAAAAGTATTATCTGCGGGCATTGGGTACTAACATGCAAATCCATATGAAATGTATCTAAAAAAATATTGAATAACCTATTACCTTCTAATTAATTATGTTCGCCCGGTCCATTTATCATTGAAATAAATCCTTCCAAAGCTTCCGACCTGCACACCATAAACGAAGAAAAACTGAAAAAACACACAAAAAATACCTAGAAAACCAAAAATAGAACAAAACACACAATAAACTACAAAAACGAATAAAAACCAACGAAAAGACCTAAAATGGGGGAAAAAGAAAAAATAACAACGAAAAACGCAATAAAAATGGGATAAACAAATATCAACCATTAATATGAAAAAATAAATAAAACAAAGGAAAAAAAAAAAGAACAACTTAGAATCGAACATAACATCAAAATTTGATTGTATTTGTGGAAGAAAAATACATAAATACCTTAGCACTAACATTAGAAAAATAGAAATGATAACATACAAATTCAGAGATTTGCATGACTTTAGAAAGGCGCAACTCACGTCTGTAATTGTGAAACTGAAGAGAAAACTCATATTGGTTTTGGTCTGATTGAAGTTGTTTGACCCAAAAATACAAAATTTATTTAATTTATTTCAGTTGGTATAATTTATTTTATTTTTTTCAAATTATTGAAGAGGTCATCTAGACGTATGTGCATTTTTTGTCATCATTTTAATTATACAATTATAATTGTTGAAAAAGAAGCATAACGAGTTAGCTTATTGTTAATTTTTTATTCGTATATCTATATTGTTTCATAAGAATGACAAAAAATTATTGTCTTTATCAAAATATTACAACAAATAATGTTTTGCATAAAATACCACAAGTACGACAACTTTTTTTTTTATCATACATCACAAGTGTTAGTTTTACTTTTTTTATTGTTTTAGTGCTTTATATTATAATTTAAATATTTTATTCTTATTGTGTTACAATAATTCTCTCAATGTGTATTTCTAACAAAATAAGTTAAATTATGATTCTCATAAATTCAGTGCAAAATAAGTGTTGGTTATTGATCTAATCATTGACGTGATCATCTGATTACTACCTTAATATGATAAATACAAAGAAAAATAAACATTTGAAAGTATATAGTTAAAACCTATTTGGATATATATATATATATATATATATATATATGTATAGACATTTACTGTTGTTGTATGAAATTTAACAACTCAAATAAACAAACAACAAGGTGTATTTAAAAGGAAATAAGTATAAATTTATATATTATTGATCGTTTCACGAGAGTACAGGAAGTCGATTTTTTGTTCATAACCGAGATGTTTTATAGTCCGTGTACAATGTGCAAAAAAAAATCCCTGTACAATAATAAATTATGCTATTTATAGTATGGTGGTTTTGTCTTCTTGTCCGAGGTAGATCAGATCGCATTTAATGTTGAGCAGCTTCAATAATGCGGCGTGTAATGTAATGATGGAACATCAATGATTATTATTTGACTTGATGGTCCAATTAAAAACATACAGCGTCTCCTGCTTTGAAATTTGATCTTCTCGAATCTCGGCTAAATGGGTAATCTTTAATATAAATGTCAGCGAGGTCGGTTTCCTTTGCCTTTAGTGTGGAGTCGGTTTCCGATGCTTTAGTCGGTTATTTCTTCAGTGGTCCAAAGTCGTTTGACGTCTAATTGGACCGAGTTGGACCAAGTTGGCCGCCAAAAAATAATTCTAAAGGACCATTAACAGGATAAAATAATCAGTCTTTAATTAATCATGGGAAATCAAGTCGGTCATCAACAATTTATACTTTTATTTTTCACTTTTAGATGGACATTTACTTTCAGAGTTTGTACACAAAATAAAAATTAGATGATTTAGTGATTGAATGTGACATCTAAATTTGGTTTCAATTACGGGTAAGAAATAGACTAATATTGCGGAATGATATTGTGAAAGGAAAAAAAATTGATAATAGAAAGAGTAAGGGTGTCTCAACCATAATGGAGAGAAAGAGTGACAGTATGATTTTGACTATGGAGACTGAATAAGACAATATATATTTATTATTCAATTATTTATTGGATTGTTTGTTATATATGAGGCATTTTATATTGGTTTTGGTCCAATGATTGAATAGTTTGAGCCTAAAGTACATAGTTTGTTTATTTTATTTTATTTTTAGTTGATATCATTTGTTTCATTTAGACTTAAATTTGAGGTCATCTAAAAGTTTGTGACTAAAGTGACTGCCAACATTGTAATCTCTTTATTGATCCACAAGTATGCAATTATAAATTTTTTTAAATAAAATTAGCATAATGTGTTAACTATTGTTAACTTTTTATTATTATAACACATGTTTATTTCTTAAAATAATGACAAGAATATATTATCGCTACTAAATTTTTGCAATAGATAAAGTTTAATACTACTTACAATAATGCATCAACTACTTTTGTTATCATATATCAAAAAAGTTAGTTTTATCAAAATAATTTTTACTTTTTTATAATTAATATAATATTATGTAAATGTCCGTGCAAAAAATAAGTAATTTGTTATTGACATGATTGTTAACGATTATTGTGAATATTTGTAACTTTACAAAATGTGTGATCCATCTTGCACGTCATTCTGATCACCACCGGACTTATTTTACAGATAAATGAAATTTTGAATTTATTTTGCGAATTAAAAAAGTCCAAGACATGTGGACCTAATTTGAAATTAAATTCATGCGATTCAAAATAGAGTCATTTTTATACTTTTTCTTGAGTATTTAATTTATATATTTTAATTTTAATTGGCTCATATGTGTACATGTTTATTTTCATTATTCTATATGATTTTATCTATGTAAAAGTAATAATGTCTTTAGTTATTCACAAATATGAAAATTATGTTATTATCAAAACATTTTTAGGAAAAAAGTTTCAAGAAGTGTCAATAATGTGACAAATACCAATTTTCATCGAATATCACAAATATTTTTTAAGTTAAATTTGTTTAATTTGAAAATATCTATGAAAAAAACATATGGTATTATAATCACAATCAGTTATATGTTGTTTTTCTATAATCACGATCTGTGTTGTCTGATAATTATTATTTATGATGATAATAATAACAATGAATACATTTCATCAACTAATAATATTATATTTAGAGAAACATTTTAAAATACAATGAATAAAATTTTCATCCTAGTTTTTTATTTTATCTATAAATATTAGGAATATTTTGTATTTATTTAAATTCTAATTCATTCACATTATTGTTTAGCATCAGGCCGCGCAACGTGCGGGTGACGTACTAGTACATTTTATATGCTGATGATGGGTTTTCTTTTACTTATTGCTAAATTCAATGAGCTGTTCGTGAACTCTATTTGTTGAAACACAAGTTTTGTTAGTTTCGATAAATAAAAATAAGTCTTAATATTGATAAACAAGTCAAATTATAGATCATTTATCAACTTGTTTTGTTAGCTCGATTTGATTCTATAAAAACGTTTGAGTATCAAAAGCTCGGGCTCGACTCATTATATTACTCCATTAACAGTAAGTAAATACTCATTTCTTTCCTACATACTCTACATGAACTATTGCAAAATTTTGATGGGATAATATATTTAATATATTTTTGAGATTGCAAACTATGTTAGAGATGTTTTTCGGATATATATATATATATATATATATATGCGTGTGTGTGTGTGTCCAGTGATTATTTTTCCACGAGAGACTTGTTTTTCATATTGTATTTAATCATAACTCCGTGAGAGAATTGGTGGAATAGTACATAAAATTAACCCTGATCATTAGAGACTTTTTTGAAATATTATCTTATATAGTTATTTTTCCACTAATTTTCTTCATTACTAAGATTTACTGTCAAGATCTGAATTATATAGATCTGTATTTCGTCTCATAGTGGGAACTGGGATTTGCTTTCCTTCGTCCATACGAGTTCTTCTTTCTGTAGTTGTAGAGGGGAAAATTTCAAAATTGGTCTTATAATTTGGTCACTGTCCAAAAAACCACCCGATATTGACCACTTTCAATTTAGGTCATATAATTTGTCGATTTCATCAATTTTGGTCCTTTTTTATCCGCACCCTGGATTAAAAAGTGACGTGGCATGAAAAAAGGACCAAAATTGATGAAATCGTCAAATTATAGGACCAAAATTGGCGTGCCACGTAAATCATAATCACGCCATGTAACATTGAAAAACTGACACGTCATGCCACGTCACTTTGTAATCCAGGGGCGGATAAAAGAGGACCAAAATTGATGAAATCGACAAATTATAGGACTTAAATTGAAAGTGGTCAATATCGGGGTGGTTTTTTGGACAGTGGCCAAATTATAGGACCAATTTTAAAATTTTGTCAGTTGTAGAGTCAATACAGATCTATTGGTACATGCATGAGCTAAAATCTTATGAGCCACTTAATAATTAAAAATGAATTGTTACTTTTTTTTTTTAATTTCTTTCATTGCTAGTTTTGTTTTATTTTTTTTTTTATTTTTTTATTTTTTTGTTTACTTTTGCTTTCCAACTTAAATAACAGTATTGTGTGAAGTATATTCGAAGCTCGACACTATTTTGTCATTGGCAATCTTATGACCAACTATTAGTTTAAACAATAAATTTTAACATATATTCTAATATTTTATATTTTTAAACAATAAATTGCATATATTTCAACAAAATTTTCTATAGTTTGAAAATTTATAGTTGGAATTGTAATATCCAACTGAAATTCCAACGAATTATTTGAATTTATTTTCTTTGAAATTTTTTGGGAGCAGTTTTAATATTTGGATATCCTATCTAGAATTTTTATTACAATATTTTCCATTGGGTTTTTCAGTTGGACTTTACAATGGCCTACAACTTGTTGATAGCGAACACCCTCTTCAGGAAGAGGGAATCTCACCTGGTGACCTTCCATAGTGGACGACACTCAAGTCAGATCGACTTTTATCCTTGCAAGGAGGGAGGATAGACGCGCTTGCGTAGATTGCAAGGTGATACCTGGGGAGTGTGTTGTCCCCCAACATAAGCAGGTGGTAGCAGATTTTCGATTCCGAATACATGTCCACCGGGACAAACGTGCCAAGACCGTGAGAACGAAGTGGTGGAAGCTTAAAGGGGAAGCGGCGCAAACGTTTAGGGATAGGATACTAGGCGAGGGGCCTTGGAAAGAAGGAGAAAATGCAGATGACATGTGGCTAAAGATCGCAACATGTATATGGAAGGTGGCTGCAGAAGTACTTGGTGTGAGTAGGGGAGGCAAGCAGGAAGAGAAGGACACTTGATGGTGGAATGACGAGGTGCAAAGGGCTATTCAGGAGAAGAAGGAGTGTTTCACGTGTTTCCACCTTGACAAGAGTGTAACCAATATTGAGAGCTATAAAAAAGCGAGAAGGGCTGTAAAGCGTGCCGTGAGTGTAGCGAAGGGTCAGGCCTATGATGACCTTTACCAGTGCCTAGGCACGAAGGAGGGGGAGAAGGACATTTATAGGATGGCTAGGATTCGGGAGAGGAAGACAAGAGACATCAACCAAATCAAATGCATCAAGGATGGGTAGGATCGGCCACTGGTGAAGGATGGGGAGATCAAGGACAGATGGCGAGAGTACTTTGACGAATTGTTTAATGGGGAGAGTGAGGGCCTACCCTAGAGTTGGATGACTCATTTGAGGATACCAATAGACGCTTGGTGAGGAGAATTCCGGAGGCAGAGATCGGAGAGGCTATGAAGAGGATGAAGGGAGGTAAAGCAGATGGTATCCCCATTGAGGTGTAGAGATGCTTGGACGCCAGAGTGTTAGTATGGCTAACTAAGCTTTTTAACCTCATTTTCCGGTCAAACAAGATGCCTGATGAATGGAGTAGAAGTACTTTAATACCGATCTTCAAGAACAAGGGAGATGTTCAAAGCTGTGGTAACTACCGTGGAATTAAGTTGATGAGCCATACGATGAAGCTCTGGGAGAGGGTTATCGAGAATCGTCTACGACGACTGACGAGTGTGACCCAAAACCAATTTGAGTTTATGCCTAGAAGGTCGACCATGGAGGCGATTTTCCTAATACGACAGTTGACGGAGAGATATAGGGACCAAAAGAAGGACTTGCACATGGTCTTTATCGACCTTGAGAAGGCTTATGACAGAGTACCGAGGAATGTCATGTGGTGGGCCTTAGAAAAGCACAAAGTTCCATCTAAGTACATTACCCTCATCAAGGATATGTACAAGGATGCGATGACGTGTGTCCGAACATGTGAGGGCGATACCAGCGACTTCCCAATTAAATTAGGACTACACCAAGGGTCAACATTGAGCCCTTATTTATTTGCATTGGTGATGGATGAGGCTACAAGGGACATACAAGGTGATATCCCTTGGTGTGTGCTCTTTGCTGATGATGTGGTGCTAGTTGACAAGAGTAGGACAAGGGTAAATAGGAAGTTAGACCTGTGGAAGGACACGTTAGAGTCGAAAGCCTTCAGACTTAGTATGTCGAAGACCGAGTACATGACGTGCGCTTTCAGCATGGCTATACATGATGATGGTGACGTTAGCCTTGACGGGCAAGTGGTGGCCAAGAAGGAGACTTTTCGGTACTTAAGAATCGATGCTACAAAAGAATGGCGGCATTGATGTTGATGTTAGGCGTAGAATTGCATCCGGTTGGTTGAAATGGCGTCAAGCTTCGGGCGTACTCTGTGATAAGAGGGTGCCACAAAGGCTAAAAGGTAAGTTCTATAGAACGACGATTCGCCCGGCGATGCTATACGGTGCTGAAAGTTGGCCTACAAAAAGGCAACATGTCCGACAACTAAGTGTAGCAGAGATGCGTATGTTGCGTTGGTTCTGCGGGCACACAAGAAGTGATAGAATTCGGAATGAGGATATTCGAGATAGGGTCGGGGTGGCTCCAATTGAGGAGAAATTGGTTCAACATCGGCTGAGGTGGTTCGGACATGTCCAACGGAGGCCTCCTGATGCACCGGTGCGTAGGGGAGTTCTACAGCGGGTCGATGATGTAAGGAGAGGTAGAGGTCGGCCTAAACTCACTTGGGAATAGTCGGTTAAGAGAGACCTTAAAGATTGAAATATCTCCAAGGATTTAACGGTGGATAGAAGCGCTTGGAGGCTAGCAATCAACGTGCCAGAACCGTGACTTTTGGTCTTTTCTCTTTTTCTCCAATCTCTTCCTTTTGTTTTGAGCCTTTTTTGTGTTTCTCTTATCATTGGTTCTCTTGGGTTCATCTCTAGCCTATCCCAACTTGCTTGGGACTAAAAGGCTATGTTGTTGTTGTAGTTGTTGTAGTTGTTGTTGTTTTTCAGTTGGAATGCCACGATATTCTTCTAGTGTATTGATATCAAACGAACGAAAAGTATAATTAACAAAAGGTATACAAATTAATAAGAATATTTTCTAAAAGACACACACACACACACACACACACACACACATATATATATATATATATGATGTGGTTCAAATGAGAACTAAGTCTTATTGTGAGAACCGTGAGAACCGCTATTTTTAATTGTGCGTAGTGCTATGATTGGTTGTGTTTGGTGCTATTTTTAACCATGATGAATTTTATTAAAAATAGCAACACAATTTATATTAGCATTTGTGAAAATGATAGCATCATCTAATATTAAAAATAACATCNGAAGATAAAATGTAGGAAAAGGAAAGGGGATGGGGTGATGTTGGGTGACTTCACTTGCATCATAAATGGCTTTATTTGTTTGACATTTTCCCCTCTTGATGGATATAAATTTGGTGGGTATAAAAATTGCTACATGGCTTCACTTGATTGGTTTCTTCTTCAAGTATTCAAAAGTTTTGAGCTAATTCCTTCTAAGTTTTTGGCATTCGATCTGCATAAAAAAGCAATTTAGTTGGGTAGTTATTTAATAAAATAAAATTGAACATTGTCCAATAGTTCTGAATGTAACTTTTACCAATATGAGTTTGATAGAAAAAGCATTGTTAGTAGGTCACCTTTATTATAACTAGCCATAGTTGAGAAATTAATAATTATACACACACAATACAATTTTTAATTATACATAATGTATTTGTTTTGAATGCAAAACATGTGCATATGTTTAACCAAGCAATATAACACATAAGTACATATAATATATTTCATAATTGTTTAGGTAATTGACTAGCATGTACATATGCACTTACATATACTATAATCATACATACATGTAATTATGATATATATATATATATATATATATATATATATATATATATATATGNAAAACATCAATTACACCTTTTTTTATATATAATTTAATCAACTCTTTTATACTTTGACAATTGAAAACATCAACTTAAAATTATTTTTGCAATCTGAACATTAATGTAAAACCCCACCACATATCGCAAATAATTAGGTGTGCCATGGTCTTTGTAAAATACACTCCCTCAAAAAAGCGCGTGAGGTAAGGTTTTTTCTTTTAAATGGGACATGTATCCCATTTCTATTGGATAATGAATTTTATATATCATATTATATAAATTAAATTATCATTCATATGTTATATTAAAAATAAAAATAAAAATACCAAAATTCATAATTTTTCATTCTTTACAAATAGAGACCACATTTGATAAGTTTTAGAATACAATTAATATATCACTTTTCACAATTAATTTATTTTGTTGGAAGATGAAGACGCAGATCCATAATTAGATGAACATATAACTTAGTAAGATGAACATGTTATAGAATAAGATGAACATGTTACATAGTAAGATGAACATGCTACATAGTAAGATGAACATGTTATAGAATAAGATGAACATGTTACATATTTACACAATAAGATGAACATGTTATAAAATAAGATGAATATGTTACAAATGAGATGAACATGTTACTTAGCAAGATGAACATATTATAGAATAAGATGAACATGTTACATAGTAAGATGAACATGTTACATTGTAAGATGAACATGTTATAGAATAAGATGAACATATTACATATTTACACAATAAGATGAACATGTTATAAAATAAGATGAATATGTTACAAAATGAGATGAACATGTTATAACATAAGATGAACATGTTCGTAACATGTCCATCTTATTTGATAACATATTCATCTTATTATGTAACATGTTCATCCTATGTCAGTATAATAAATTGATTACGAAAAAAAAAATTAATTATGTTAAAAAAACCTATCAAATGTGGTCTCTATTTATAAAGAATGAAAATTTATGAATTTTGATATATTTATTTTTTTATTTTAATATAAATCATTAATGATATTTTGATATATCTAATATGTCTCATTTTCAAATAAAAAAAAAAAAGTAATGTGTACTACACTCTTTCAGTTTTTTAGTTTTTGAGAGTGATTAGGCGCGTGCTGGCACACTTTGCTGCACACGGTAGTGGTACTGACCACATATAGCTAGGTGGCATCTATTAATTTATTTTTTTTAAAAAAAAAAGCTAATTAAAATGTATCATGACTCATCATTCTATGGAACCTAACTCTCTAGACAAGGGACCTCTAGCGTCAAGACACGTCTTTTATATTTTATCTCCACCTACCACCGCCACCTGGCCGGCCACCCGCGGCCTTTGTTGAGAACCAGCCGCCGGCCAAATCTTTTTAACTCTCACAATAGCCTCTGATATTGAACAATATTGGCAAAAGGGCATTGCAATATTGATTCCAATAGCTTATATAATATGTGCATCGATAGAAATCAATAAGGTGGACAATAGGCTGCAAACTAGTTAAGCCGAATCTGAACATTGATCTCGACAGAAAACACAAACACTTGAGATATGCTTGAATGTCATCGTCTTGAATTTATTAACTCAAGTTCGGGTCAAAAATTTTAATTAAAAGATGTCTAGTTAGGTGTATTTAGGTAATTTTATATAAATTTGAGCAGCTCGTCAAGCGCCAGAGCATACAACCTACGGGCTCGAGCTCGAATTCAAAATCAAAGTGTTCAGACTTGACTAGAATTCGATTAAATTGAGTTCGAGTCGAGTTTTGATTCGAGTGTTGCATGCAATCTGCTAGCGACAGCTTGTTGCTCGACTTGTTTGCAGTTCTTATAGATACTAAATCACAACATAACGATTAAAAAAAAAGACTAGGTTTTTATTTCAAAATTTGATTCCTAACAAAAGAAAGAATAATATGTGTACGAGTGTGTATATATCTATATATATCATCTCAATTCCTCTTCACTTCTTCCAATATTTTTATAGAAAAAGATAAAAAGAAAAGAGAGAAAAAAAATTGCAAATATTATGAATTAATCATGTACCGTATCAAGAAAACAATTATATTAAAGTATGATTTTGAATTATTATGATTATTGTTATTATTTATTCCTAAATAACGCCTTTCCGATATTCTCTACACGCACCCCAACTCAAAGGCGGTCAAAGGTCAAATATTTTTCATTTTCCCCATCAAGGCATCAACCAAACAATTAATCATCTTCCATATATATTCATTAAAATCCCTCCACCGGCAAGGCTTTGCATGCATGCATGGCGGAGCCACCGCGTTCCGCCGCCACATCATCCTCCCATGCAGCTTGCCAACTCGTATCAATTTGATTAATCAAACAATATATACATACCCAAAAAAAAAAGAAAAAAAAAAAGGATATATATTCTCAACATGTCGAATTTCGACCAGAATTCCTTGCAAGAAGGCAAAATCATTATTTCGGCTGCTGTGGCAATCGACAAGGACAAAAACAGCCAATTCGCAGTGAAATGGGCCATCGACAAATTGAGGTTGAAGGATAAGCGGATCATCCTCGTACATGTTAGAAGCAATTACAGTTATGATTCAGGTGGTTTTTGTTAAAATTTCCTTTTTCCATTTTATTTGTTTGATGAATTTGATGTTTTCTACCTGCAAAATTGTTCAGATTCAATTCATCCGTGTTATAAGGTGGTTTGGCCTATTTTGCAATTTCTCATGAATAAAGGATAAAATCTAAAAGTGTTTCATCATATACAATGATTTGCCAAATAAAAATTTGATATTGTACATTGATTTACTCTTCATTTAACCATTTTTATCTTTCACTAGTACAATAATTGTTAGATTTTTTTTTATTATTTTTTTTTTTTTTTTTGCAGTTGTTCCTAAAGAGGGCCGTGAACCTACACAAGCTGAAACACAACAGTTGTTTCTTCCTTACCGCAGTTTTTGTGCTCGAAAAGGGGTAATGTAAAACCTATTTCTATATTGATCTACACAATATAAATATTAAATACACCCATGCTTATATGGTAAAATATTGAATGCTAGTAAGAATTTGGAGTCTAGATTTAGGGTGGGCAATATGTGAAAATTGTCGTTTTTGTGCTTCTTATGTCAACCAATAAAGGTGTAATGAATATTAAGAACTACTTCAGATGACACTAGAAGAACTAGTTTACAAGTTTTTGTGAGGTTGAAGTTGATTTGTTTTGTTTTTTCAAACAAATATGTATATTAATACTATGAAATGCTACACTTTTTTTTTCAATTATTTTGAGTTGTCTAACAACAGTCTTACCTACAACCAAAGCTTCTTTTCAATTCTCATGTACTGAGTTTTCTGGAAAAATTATGACTGTCTAGCGATTAAAGTTGCCTCAATCAAAACTTCTCTACTTCTTATGTATTGAGTTTTAGGGGGATATTGTGTTTGCCTAGTGTTCAAGTTGCTTAACAAACAAACTCCATACCGCCAATTCTTCTCATATATTGAGTTTAGGGAATAATTATGATTGCCTATAGTTCATAATTGCCTACGAATAGTCTTACCGTCAGTCAGAACTTCTTTCCCTGAAAAAATTATGATTGTCTAAATTGTCTACTATTTAGAGTTTGTTGCCTAACGACAATCTTAGCATCAATCATTACCTTGCTTCTCGTGTATTGAGTTTTGGTTGAACTTCTTTACTTCTTATCATGTATTTGAGCCTTTGGGAATGATATTACAATAACAACAACAACAACAACATAGTCTTTTGGTCCCAAGCAAGTTGGAGTAGGCTAGAGATGAAACCCAAGAGAACCAATGAAAATTTTATGCTAATGAAAACTACATTACTGTTGTTGTTGTTAGATTCGTGCCACCGAGGTGATTCTTCAAGACCATGACGTGGCAAGGGGACTTGCCGAGTATATCAGCATCAACTCTATAACTACAATCGTGCTTGGTGCTTCAAGCCGAGCTGCCATATTGAGGTATACATATATAGCCTGCAATTTTCACATCAAACCACAAATTTTTCGCACTCGTTTTTGTACAATATTTGAGCCTTTTTGTGACTTTTGTGTAATATAATGCTACATTTCTAATGTGCTCCTTAAGAAACTAGATGCAGATTAAAAGGGGCTGCTCTTCTTTTCTAAGAAGTTATTCACAACGGTCGAAAACTAAAAAGTGATTTTTTTTAATAGCTAAATGTTGAGGATCATTTTTTTCTTTTGTTTCCTTACAGAGCATTTAAGAATGCAGATGTTCCGAGTTCAGTAGCGAGATGCGCACCAGATTCTTGCACGGTGTACGCCGTGTCGAAGGGCAAAGTAGTAAAACTCAAATCCGGTAGTCAACCAGAGACTCCGAGCAGCTCGACAAGTTCCATGCCTCGGAATGCGTTGTTCTCACCTGCTGATAATTCGAGCCAATCGAGTTATTACGCGTAAGTCAAGGAGGATACTTTCATCAAACAAATCGTGATATTAACCGGAGTTAAAAAGTCAAGATGAAACGTAATCAAATTTAGGAGATCATATAATAGTATACGAGTGACTCGCCTAGGGCTGCAAACGAACCGAGCGGCTTGATCAAAGCTTGACTCGAGCTCGAGTTTGACCGAACTCGAGTCGAGGCTCGAGCATGTTATCGATGTTATCGAGTCGATCTCAAGCATAGGTTTTGGAAGGTCGAGCTGCTCGAGACATTCTGTGAATTACTAAAATACCCCTTATATATATAAATATTATAATATTTTATATATGTACTTAATGGTAATTTTACCTGTAATTTGAGTCGAACTCGAGCGATCTGTCGAGCATTTTAATTTCAATCGATCTCGAGCTGAGCTCGAGCGATTAAAAGAAGTCGATCTCGAGCAAGTAAAAAAAAAATCAATCTTGCTCGATCAGGCCAATGCTCGACTCGGCTCGGATCTTTTGCAGCCCTAGACCCGCCTAACGATTAAGCTGAACTACATGAGTAGAACTACTAACTTGGATTTTCCTTAATTTCCGAATATTCCAAATCACAGCCCGGACAGCTGGAAAAGCCCGAACTCCGAGGTATCATCCTTTGACATCGGAAACCAGTCAAGACAATCGCCAGATGGCGCCAAAAACACGATTCCTCTCTACTCCGGAACAAATACTATCAGCAGAGAATACCACCAAAACCAAATACCTCAAAAGGAAAGATCGTACGGCAGCAAATCGACCGCACTCCAAAACTCGACCAACAGCGAAGAATCGGAAAGACACAGCAACACAAAATACTCGACGCCTTACGACTCGGATAACACAAGCAACGAAGGCTCGACTTCTTACTACAGCAACTACAGCTCGTCGCCCGTAAACTCGAAGCCTGGTGAAACTGATTTTGGACACATGGCAAACAGGCAGGCAAACAACAGCAAGATCTCGAATTTGATGCAGTCTTTAAACAATATGAGCCTTGAGGTTCGGAAGAGAGGGAGCCCCGGTTACTCGATGTCCGAGTCGAGCGATGTTTCGGAAGGGATGAGTTTCCCTTCGGATGTCTCGTTCGAGGTTATGGACCATTATAGGGTTTCGGATTCTTCTAGAAGCTCGACATCCTCGCAAACTGCGGTAAGTACTTGCAAAAAAGAAAAACTTGGTCCCATAATTTAATACTTGATCCCATAATATCTTTTTTCTTCATTTTCTGCTGAATCTTTTAGCATTGAGACAAATTTTGCAAATTATAGGCCAAAAAGTGAAATATACCTCACCTCATAAAACCTTTAATCACCTTCATCTTTTAACAATACAACAAACATATACACACACCAGGAAATAGATGACGAGCTGAGGAGACTGAAGCAAGATCTGCATCAAATCACAATGAAGTACAACTTAGCAAATCAAGAAGCAGCAACAGCTAGAGACAAGGTAAACACACACGATTATATATAGACATTACATACACATGTAAAAAAAAATCTTTACGAAAAACAGTATTGTGATGTTAAAATGCATTACATTTGAATCATATGATGTCGAATTAGGTGAGAGGCCTTATCCAATCGAAAATCGATGAAGGAAGCAAATTGGATGAGGCAAGGCAGGCTCACGAGGCTGCACTGGCCATTGTCGAGCGAGAGAAGCTGATGTGTAAGGCAGCAGTCGAGGTGGCTCACAAAGCACAGCGTATAGCCGAGCTCGAGTCCGAGAAAAGAAAGCACGCAGAGTTAAAATATAAACAAGAATCCGAAGAGAAACAGAAGGCGATTGATGCATTAGCACGCAGTGAGATCAGGTACAGAAGGTACACGATGGACGAGATTGAGATCGCAACAGATTATTTTCTGGCGGCGAATAAGATTGGAGAAGGTGGGTATGGACCGGTGTTCAAGGCCACACTGGATCACACCCCAGTTGCCATCAAGGTCCTGAGGCCGGATATCTCGCAGGGCGAGCAGCAGTTTCAAAAAGAGGTGATTTATTTTATTTTATTTTATTTTATTTTATTTTTTTGGTGTTCTGTGTCTTAAAATTTTTATACTTACTATTTTGTTGTACTGCAGCTAAACCAAAAATTGAAAGTGATATTCGCTAAAAATTATCCCACGGATCTGAAGTAATTATCCCAAATAATTTAGTTCTTTAAACCTTTGAAATTACAACAACCAATTTTGGTTGATCCGGCGGAAGTTGCAGACATCATTAAATGCTTCACAAATCACAATACTACACCAATCAACTCTAAATAATCGAGCCACTAATTTTCTGTCTACTTGAACATTTAGAAAGAGTGAGGGATGTGAAAAAATGTAAAATGCCTTGACAGAAGTTGAAGGTTTCAATAATACTTACAAAAGCTTAGCTGATAGCTCCACTCCACCGAAAACAAACTCCCAAAATTCACATCTAGCAAACTGCAACAAAATATGATTATATCAAACTTTTTATGACAAAGACGGAAAACTTTTGAAGTCTTAGGAAGGACAAAATATGATTATATTTAACATTTAGAAAGAGTGAGAGATGTGAAAAAATGTAAAATGCCTTGGCAGAAGTTTAAGGTTTCAATAATACTTACAAAAGCTTAGCTCCACTCCACCGAAAGCAAACTCCGAAAATTCACATCTAGCAAACTGCAACAAAAAAGGACAAGTTGCACCTTCAACATAGTTCATACAAAACTTAATCAATATCTAATATCAAATATACATGCCATTATTATCTCCAAAATAATTGGAGATAAATATACAAAAAACTTATGGCTATGTTTGGTAACCAAATAAGCTAGCTTATATCTTATTTGGTTAGCTTATAAGCTTCATGTATTCAAATAAATTTCGTTTGGTAGGATGAGCTTTATTTAAAAAAACTCGAGCTTTTCTCATAAGTTTCTTTGGGTAGCTTTTCAAATAAGCTCGTTGAAATTTTTATTTCAGCTACCTTATCAGCTAATTTTACTTAACACTAACTTTTCAGCTATAAGCTCGAAAATCACTTAACATATAAGCTAGCTTATCAGCTAGTTTTACCAAACATAACCTATTTATCACTCATATTCACACTAGTAATAAGACGAAAAAACACCAACCAATCTCATCGTGTATACCTTCTTCCGACGCAGGTCGAAGTCCTTAGCCGAATGCGCCACCCAAACATGGTCGTCCTCCTCGGCGCCTGCCCCGAGTACGGAAGCCTCGTCTACGAGTACATGGAAAACGGATCCCTCGAGGACCGTCTCCACCGCAAAAACGGGTCTCCTCCCCTCTCGTGGCCCGCCCGTTTTCGAATCTCCGCCGAGATCGCCACCGCCCTCAACTTCCTCCATTCCACCCGACCCGAGCCCCTCGTCCACCGCGACCTCAAGCCCGGGAACATCCTTCTCGACCGAAACCTCGTCAGCAAGATCAGCGATGTCGGCCTCTGCCGCCTCGTCCCACCACCTGTCGCCGACACCATCACTCAGTGCCACATGACTGCAGCTGCCGGAACTTTCTGTTACATCGATCCGGAATATCAGCAGACGGGCATGCTAGGGACGAAATCCGATGTGTACTCGTTCGGAGTTATGCTGCTGCAGATTCTCACGGCTCGGCCAGCGATGGGACTCTCGCATTATGTCGAGACGGCGATTGAGAATGGGAGATTTGGGGAAGTGCTTGATCGAGCGGTTGGGGATTGGCCGGTAGAGGAGGCGCTGTCGCTGGCTAAGCTGGCTTTGAAGTGCTGTGAGCTGAGGAGAAGGGATAGGCCGGATCTTAACTCGGTGATTCTGACTGAGCTCGAGAGGTTGAGGGATTTGGGTTCGGAGGTGGCTCGTGGGGGTGGGGTTAGCTACTGCTATGTGAATTTGCAGGGTGGTGGGGTTAGCTCGAAGGAGAGCAGCTCGTCTGAAAGTCAGGTGAATCAGGAGAGGTTTTACGATATGAACTCATCTTCAAGTCAGGTTGAACGATTTTTTATTTTGTTTCTTTTTTTTATTAACAACCGTATGCAAAAATAATTTACAGCTTCTATCTATACTGCATTGAACTTTGAATATCAAAACTTACGTTCCCTATTTGAATAAAATTCTTAGTTTTCATCGTGTTTTTTTTCGAAAAATCTTCATCACTAATGGCATCACTCTCAATAAGTACAGTATTTTAATATAACGCGACATTTTTCTTGTTTAACCAGGAAACTAGAGACGGCAGTTCAGGGAAACTCGAAGGGCAAAGCAAAAATGCATCTGGAAGTGGGAACAGCTAGAGTACAACACTAGAAAGCATGGAATATGTGATAAAACATTCATGATTAACAGCAAGGAGAAAGTGGATGAGTGTTTTTGGATATGCCTTCCCATGTGAGACTCAGAACACTCTTTGTAACTAAATAAAACATTTCTTGAACCACACAGATGGTTGTTTTTTTTTTTTTTGGTCCCAACAATGTATGAACTTATTACACAATTGTAATCCTTCAACTTATGCCTTCTTATGATGTTGTTGTGTCGAAAAAGGATGTCAATGTTTATTTAGACATTGGAGATACAATGATTCTAAACTATTTTGTAGTAATTTCTGTGATTGTCCTTTTACTTCTTTGTCAAACACTCTGTTGTTACTTGTTAAGGAGCCATACTTTTTCAACTGATATGAATACTTTCAAATTGAAATATCACTTTATAGAACAACAACAAAAGTATGACATTTTATTGTTCATAGCGTAAGTGTGTACATTTATGTTAAAAAACAAGACAAGACGAGTGAATCCGCCTCATGGTTAGGCCGCTCAACCAAGAATTTGTGACTAAAATCAAGTAAAATTTATATCTTTACCTCTAAAAGCACTTCAATTTGCAGACTTTTGACCTTTACTAGCATTAGCAAGATATTCTTGACCAAATCCTACACCAAATAATGTCTGTCCTTAACAAAACTGCAAGAAGTCAAACTTCAAATTGCCGAGGTTCACAATGCCAATGACTAAAAAAACCTGTAAATCCAAAAGGAAAGGGCTGATAATTTAGCAAGATCAAGTGAACAGAAAAATCGACAAAACCTTGTCTTGGTGACGCCTGTAAAACTTTTCCCGGTACTTTAGCAACTTTATGATGAAAGTAAGGTTACTTAATATTTTCAGAACACGATTTGTGCGGCTAAGCATCTTGAAGATGGCGGGCAAAGGCAGAAAAATTTTCGGCTATCGTAACATGAAGCTTTAGCTTCTATATTTTTTCCCATTGGCGGCTCAGCATCTTGAACAGGATTTGAACTGCCTAACATGAAGCTTTAGCTTCTATATTTTTCCCCTTCTCCTTCTCATATCCATAGTCTGATTTCACTATCACTCACTAGCGCGGCTATCCTCAGGCCAATTCCTTCCCACCCTTACCGGCGTCCATAGTGAAATTGAAGTCATTATATATAATTACGGATATGGATGGATGGGAAGGGATTGGGCCAACAATAGCCGCGCGAGTGATATTGAAATCGAGATTACGGATAAGAGAAGGAGAAGGGTTTTTGAATTTGATGTCATTTTTTTTTCTGTTTTCTTTTTTTTTTTGGTAATAGTTTTGATTGTGTTTTGGGATGTATGTGAGCATTTTTTTAGTTTGGTGAGGGTTAGATTTTTAGTTGGTTTATTACGTCTAGGCACCAGCTATGGACTACGAATGGGAAAAAATCAAAAAATATAGTAGAAGCTAAAGCTTCATGTTAGGTAGTTCTACTGAGTAATTTTATAGATTTTAGTTTTTTTTAATAATTTCCTATATAGGCAAATACAAAAATTGATGCATAGAAAGCTCTCTCTGAAAAAAAATTCATTCTACCCGAAAGAAAAAACAACCCCAATTAATTTCTTTGCCCTCTCTTCTTCCCAAGCCGATCGCGGCATCCCATTTTTCGGCCATGGTTGAGGTTGGAAGCTTTCGTCCCGCTCCACCTATTGCCCTTGTGTAGGTATGAGTTCGTAGCATCTCTTGCAGCGCCGCCTCTGGCGAAGGTTTTGAGCCACAGTTTTTCATATTTGTCTCATATCTCTTGTCGATTGGGTGACACCTCTAAGCCCTCTATTCTTCAGCTTTCCGATTGGAGGTCCCTGGCAGGCTTCGCGTCGCCGGTTACCTCTGGGTTTTCGGCTCGGCGCCTCGAGCTAATCCCTTTGGTGCCCTTTTCTCCTGATTACGACTTCGGGAGCTCAACTTCGGACGAAGGCTCCCGAAGGCGTGCCTTTTTGCAAAATCTTTCGAGCCACTGTTTCAGCTGGAGTTTTTAGTCATGGAGTCTATCTCTGTAGCTCTCTTTAGTTTTTTGTTGTGGAGTTATCTTGTTGTGGGCGTAGACTTGTGTGTTGGTTAGTGTGTCTGTTGTGATTTGCTCGCGAGGAGTATGGAAAGTTTTATCTTTAGTTTAGTTAGATTAGGTGTGTGTTTTGTGTGTTTGTTTTCCTTTTGGTTTGAGTGTGATTCTTCATTGTTGGAGTTAAGTAATCTCAACTAGTTGGAGTTTTTAATTATTTGGTGTGGTATTAGCTTACAGCATCCCGAATTTAGGACTTTTACCTCTGTCGAATGCTCGGATTTTAGTCTTTAATCTAGGACACTCCAGTGAGTGCTCATCCATGAATCATCTTTTGATAGATTTGTAAGGCTAATTAGTTTCTTTGTACATTCATAAAATNGCAAAAAAAAAAAAAAAAAAAAAAAGGAAAAATAGAACTGCAGGGTCCAATTTGCAACGCAACCAAAAGTAGAGGACCCAATCAGCAGTAGCCCCCAAAGCAAGTAAAAGAATCACAACGTTTGGTTAAACGACGTCGTCCAGTTCTATAAAACTTGCGAAACAGCAAAATTCCAGCTCCCAGCTGTCTTGCAATTTTAACCTAGAAAACCTTCAGCTCCTCTCTCTCTCTCTCTCCCTCCCTCTCCGCCCTCTCTCTCTCTCTAGGTTACCGCCAAACGCCGCCGCCTGGACCTTAACTCCGCCATGGCCTATCAACCTCAATCGCCGAATCACACCCCCAACACCTCCTCCGATGAGCGAACTTCAAATCGCCGACTCTACAACCCTTACCAAGATCTGCATCTCCCGGCGCGGACCCTCTACAACCTCCCCACTTCGCCGGAGTTCCTATTCCAGGAGGAATCCGTCGCGCAGCGCAGATCCTGGGGGGAGAACCTCACCTACTACACCGGCATCGGCTACCTCGCCGGCGCCTCTGCCGGCGCCGCCAAGGGGTTCGTGACCGGAGTCAAGGCGATCGAGCCGACTGACACGATGAAATTGAAGGTCAACCGGATCCTCAACGGGTCGGGCCTCGCGGGCAGGCAGGTCGGCAACAGGTGCGGCGTCATCGGGCTGATGTACGCCGCGCTCGAGAGCGGCATGGTCGCGGTTAGAGACACGGATGACGTCGTCAACAGCGTGGTCGCGGGTCTGGCTACCGGGGCGCTCTACAAGGCGGCGGCGGGGCCGAGGTCCGCCGCCGTGGCTGGGGCCATTGGAGGTGTGCTAGTGGGGCTCGCCGTCACCGGAAAACAGGCTCTGAAACGATATGTGCCGATTTGAGGGGTTAAATTTTAATTTTCTTTTTTTTTTCTTTGAGTTGGGATTTGAAAGTTTTCGATTTTGCTGGGTGGGTCTTTTGTGGTTTTCTCGATCAGTTAATTTTAAAATGGTTCTATGAAAGGTGCAGTCTTGATATACTAATTTAGTTTTAATGGCACTGCAAATTCAGTGAGCATGCATTTCTATTGGTAGTATATAGCACTAGATGTCTGTGCAACAATATGTTTTACATGGTTATCTCATTGAATGTAATTTATTGCAGATTGTTGGAATAATGGGTTTCTGAATAAAAAATCCAGGAAAACATTGCTCTTGACATCAGGATTTTTTTGCCAATTTACGATTTTGTTCATACGGTTGTTCTTTCACTTCCCATTGACCTCTTTGCTTTCATTTCCCTCATGTTCGTACGGTTGTTCTTTCGTACGGTTGTTCGTAGGGATGTTTATAGTCTTACCATCTTATTACTTTTGTATTTACATGCATGGTTATAGCAAGGATGAAGTTGTCTTGTTGATTGGTTGAGTTTGTCCAAATGGGTTCTTGTAGAATGCTGCTTATCTGTAGTGATTATCTGTGAACTTTGAAGTTGAAAGTGCTCAAATTTATGTGCTTAGGAGTTGGGGATGTTTGGAAAGTTAGTACTGTTGAATTGTGTTGTAGTTGTGTAACATAAGTAATTGTACTTGTGGATAGAGTTGATAAGCTTGATTTGTGTTTGTACATGTTCCCAGATAGTAAGGCGAGTTTTTTCCGTCAGTCTGGTTTCAACTCTCTAGTGAAAAAATACTGCTACTAGAGAAAGGAGTAATTATTCTGGTCTTGGTTTGTATTTGTCCCCAGCCAATTTATTTTTAGGAAATGCTGATAGTATTAAGTTGTTTTTTCTCACACTCAAGTGAACAGAATTTTCTTTGATGAAGATCTGAAGTGCCCAGATATATACATATATTGGTATTGGGTGTAGCTTTCCTGTTTAGTTCCTTGTAAAACTTGCATCAAGTGATTTACTACAATTTCAAATCAGCTATCCAAAAACCTCCTGAGAAATTTTTTGATTCCACAAGTGAAGTAATATTGGGATATGATTAAAGATCTTGTGCAGCAGAATTCAGATTCTGATTCTATTATGTTTTTGTTTGTT
Source organism: Striga asiatica (assembly GCA_008636005.1). NCBI lineage: Eukaryota > Viridiplantae > Streptophyta > Magnoliopsida > Lamiales > Orobanchaceae > Striga > Striga asiatica. Next base: position 1,035,359 of record BKCP01002447.1, read on the forward strand.
GCTAAAATGGATAACCGGTATTTTGACATGGCCAAAAACAGACAAGCACTTGACAAAAGTTGTTTTCTGGTGCTTGATCGACAATAGGATTGTTGGAACTTTTACTCCAAGCCTCTGACACACAACGTGCCATGAAAATTTTCAGTATATTCCATTTGAAATCTCCACTTCAAGATCGCATAAATAACTCATCTCCATAGATAACGAGTAGACAATATTTTAACAAGGAGTTTCAAATATTGATTCAGTCAAATGGCTATGAAAAATAGATTATTCAAAATCGTGAAAATATTACTTCGATTAAAGGTTCAAACAATCAACAACGGGCATCAAGAAACTGATTCAATCATGCAAATCAAATTCTTCAAAGAATCAAATATTTGCACCTCAAATTTGGAAGCTGCAAGATTGAAGTACACAGCTGTGTGGAACGGTAGTGAACAAATGTGTTAATCAAGAAGAGATTATAGAATAGAATCATCGCATGCTCGAGAGGAGAGCAAACTTCAATTTGAAGCATACCACTTGAGTGAGCCATTATTAAAAAAAAATATATATTCTAAGTACACAGCGACTGAAAAACATTTCATTGAAAAAAATCAAAGTGAAGACAACGCGAAAGCTTCAAAACGGGCTTTTCTATGATTGTATTCATCCTCTTCATGGGTCTTGGTGATCAAACCAGAAGCAATTATCAAAGTTCAAAAACTAACTTAAAGTAACATAGACTCTGGATTCTCGACATAACCCTTAAAGGCCTTCAGCCATTCTGCTCCAATTGCACCTGAACACAACAGGTTCAAAAATTCAAAATCATTAGTTAGAGCACATTGTAGCTCTATACACTTACGTCCATTTCAAGAGTGCTTAGAAAAAACTAGTTCTATAAGAATTATATTAATTGTAGAAAAAGATAAAAGTAACCGAACAGCAGGAATTGGTAGTGGTTACATTCCATATAAGTTACTAATAAGAATGCGTGGGGAAAGCATTTTTAGAAAATGCTTGTTTATTGGTTTAAGTAAAACCAGAAACAGAATTGGTAGTGGTTACATTCCATATAAGTTACTAATAAGATAGCCATATTTCCTTTTTCTTTTCTTCTTTTTTTTTAATGAATGAAAAAATTATCCATAGATGAATTATTTATTGGGTTAGGTGCCAAGGGCAACTTACCATCAATGACTCGATGATCGCAACTTAGTGTAACAGACATGAATGACGCAAATGCATACTGGTCAGGACCGGCACCAGGTATCACTCTTTTCTCAGCTGCTCATAGAGAATTAGAAGCTAAGTAAAATATCACCCTTATATATATCTAAAAAGAGGAAAGCAAAAACTGCAACTCAAAAGACCTTCGAATTACCAGATCCAACTGCAAGAATGCCCGCCTGTGGTGGATTGATGATGGCACAGAATTGCTTGATGCCAAAAGGTCCTCCTAAGTTTGAAACGGTAAACGTACCTCCCTGCAGAAAAGATATACAAGGAATTGATATCATAAAGAAGAACAAATCTTTTTAGAGAGTTTAATAAACAAAGCTTTATTTCACCTCGTAATCTTCTGGTTTCAAGCTGTTCTCCTTTGCCTTCTGAGCTAAATGCTTAACTTCATCAGATATTTTAGATAAACCTTTCTTGTCCGCGTCCTGTGAATTTTGAGCATAATGAGTTGCAAGACATCAGATTATTTTCTTCAGAATAAAGAACAGTGTATGGTACAGAAAATGACTTACCCGGATTACAGGCACATACAATCCATTTTCTGTTTGCACGGCGACATTAATATTCACGTTATGATACCTGGAGTTAAACATAAGATATAAAAATTATACAACAGTCCTTTTTTATTCAACAACATATAGCTCTGTTAATCGCACTTACTGGCGAATATATTCATTGGTCCATGAACTATTACATTGAGGAACTTTTCTGAGAGCCAAGGCGGCAGCCTGCAGTCAAATTTGTTATAGAATTTTTGTTATTGCAAGAAATTTGATTGCTTTAAAATACTATGCTTTATGTAAATGAAAGAGTTGTAATTTTCTTAGGGTCAATCATGATGTTTAAAAACTAAAAATAGGCCAGTCAAAAAACTCTTCAGAAAGTATTTATTTACTTATTAATACATGTAGTTACTTTCTTTTTTCTTCGGGGTGGGGTTGTTGCATGTGCTCTAGTCCACAACTTAACATAAAACGAGGCAGGAGATAGAGAGAGATTAGTGGACGTGTCAAAATATTTCTTACCTTAATCACAAGATCATTAACTGAAATTCGTTTCCCACCTGAAGCTTCTTGTATAGAATTCAGACGGACACGCAATCTGCATGAACACGAGTTCAGACAAATAACACATATTTTGGGGGTGGTAATTCTCATTTGTTAAAGACTGCACACTCACTCCATAAGCTTGTCCACACATGTATCCACAGTTAGGTAATAGTGAGGGATGGTTTGTTTTGATTGCAACAACCGGGATGCTGTGATCTGTAACAGTCATTAATTAAGTTAGCTACTATATCAATTCACAATCACAATTGAGATGCTAAAGCATATTAGATTTTTGCTGTCTTCAAAATACGCAATAATTTCTAGTCATATTACCGACTTCCCTGGTGGAAGTTAAATATAGCATACCAAAGGTTCATCATAACTTAGAGCCATAACATCAAAAGAAACCTATGCAACAGCCGAGATACTTCACAAATCATATATATTGAGCGCCCGGCAAGATGAGAATGAATTAAACTAAATTACTCTTGCACTTACGGAAATGTAATACAAATATTTATAATTTTACCTTTCGGATTTGCGAATGTGGGATGTCGACGTAATCTAGAGTTGCCGATGCCGTGTCCACCTTAGGAGCTTGTGATACTTCCTTACCACGTGAAGCTATGGGACAGGAGAAAACGGGTTACTTTCATATAGCAGAGTGTTATAGATAATCAAAAACTATGAAATGAAGCACAGGATCATGGCATCAAACCAGAAAGGAGGGAAAAACAAAAATACAGATAAATCAAAACAGGTGGCAAACTACATGTAGCCTAAGGGTAGCAAACAACTACCAAGATAATCTTCAATATCAGCTTTCACGATGCGGCCATCAGGACCAGTTCCTTTGATGTTCGAAAGCGATATCTGCATTAAAAGTAATGTGCAGACATAGCAGGAAGCACATCACATAAAAATATATTTGTAATAACAAAAATCCATATGAGAATGTAATGTACATTATGATCTTCAGCAAGTTTCCTGGCAAGAGGACTAGCAAAAATGCGATCTCCAGCTGAAGATGGTGCGCTAGGCTTGGAGCCTTTTGGTTCTGGTGAAGCAGCAGGTGCTTCAGCAACTTCTTGCTTAGGTGGAGACGGAGAAGAGGGTGCCTTGGGTGCAGGTGTGGGTGTAGCATCTGATGTTGGAGTGTAGTCTTTAAATTTTGCAACATCGTCCTCTTCTTCAACAGTTATGGCAATTATCTATCCATAAGGTACATTTGATCAGTCAGTATTAGTTACATAAAGTAATTTAAGTGAGATTCAAATGTTAGAACATTAACTCTATACATATCCAAAACTGACATTTGTTGGCCATTATTCAATTCATTTATCAGAACCGATTAACAAGTTAAAATTTGTACCAGCTAACCAATCTTATTCGTTTACACAAGTAGAAATTATGAATCATTCTGGCTTAACTTGTATGTGTACCAGAGTATTATACAGTAAACTAGTTTCAGTAGCATAGATAACAATTTAGTCACTTAATTAAGAAAAGAAAATCCCAACTTGAACCAGCTGAAATCAGATATTCTAACATGACAATGCAAAACAACAGTGGAGATTATAGAATGAAATAAAAGCCTTATAAGTGAATACCATTGAGCAAACATGCATAGCTGAAAAGGGCATCACAAGGCGAGGTCATTTTATTAATGGACCTAATCTATCCTAAATATGTTAATATATCACACTACTGTGAAATAAGAGAACTTCATTCAGATGAGTACTACCTCACCAACTTTGATCCCACTTGATCCATCCCCGCGCAAAATTTTTGCCAGATATCCTTCCTCCATGCACTCCATTTCCACTGTGGCTTTGTCCTTAAGTCATCAAGTGGCATAAAAGACAAGGAAATTAGACTTACAGGTTACAAGGTAACAAGACAACATGGTAGTCCTTCAATCAAAACATGATCATCCAAAGACACACTCACTCATACACACGTAAGAAAAAAAGAAAATAAAATAAAACAAGAACTAGAACAAGACCCACAGTTTCCACTTCACAGAGAACTTCTCCAGGCGAAACTTTGTCACCTTCTTTCTTCAACCATCTTGCAATATTACCCTACATGACATCCAGGGAACAAACACTAAGAATAATAGTTGCAGATACAGAATTAAGGATGGTCTGAAGAACATGCCTCTGTCATTGTTGGTGAAAGCGAAGGCATTCCAATCTCTTGATGTGGTGGAAGGCCTGAAATACAGCAGCATGTTCATCAGAACATTAATGTGAAGCAACAAAACATGGAGAGAGGAGTAGTCACAACTCAAGGCGTTCTTTGAAATTGTGAAGTTAAATATAAGAAAAAAAATAGTTTACAGCCAAGATTCCAATATCAAACTGACCTGAATCTGTCGAAAATCTTCTGACCAAATTTGCTGGTTGACTGGAGACAGGAAAATCCAATCAAGACGGAGAAATATATAGATATACTTTCCACAAAAAAATATGTCGGAAGATTGAGAGTACCTGTTGAAGAGAAAGCCTGTTGCTGGCGCTCGAACCTTACTTGTTATCCATAGACCATTTCCCTTGTTCATTCTCATAGATGATACCTTAACAAAGCGTTCGAAACTTTTAATTCTCAAAATTACCGAACTGAGTAACAATTAATATACCAAAGAGCACCAGAAACGAGACAAAAAAGCTTTAGTGGATCTAATCACCAGGGTTTTATTCACCGATTGGTGACTAGAACCAAAAGTTCCAGCAGAGAACTTCCGAATGCCAATTTTGTCTTCAGGTTTGATATTAAGAGGCCTGGGCTTCGAAATATCTGTACCACAATAGATTTTTCATCTCAAATGCAAGTCGAAAAGCAAAGATTCATACATACAAAAATATGCACAAACATACAAAAGGATATGCAGCACAACATTCACATATCACAGGGTGTTATGTAGGTTCATATACAAATTCATTTGGTGGACCGAAGCACTAAAAGGATAGAAACTCACCTTCAAAGGTCATCGTAAATTACGTAGTTCTTAGAGAAGATATCTAATACGAATATCATTCCAATTTATTATTGGCACATACTATTTTGAGAACAAATTATTGAGCAACTCACAAATTACAAACTGTTCTAACAAAATACATTTTCTTGAAAACCAAAAATAACTTCCCCAAAACTCATATATCACGCCACTTTTTATATGACCGGGACCAGGTATTCAAAGTGCAATCATAACTTCTTAACAAGTAGGCCAAGATCAGCTAGTTTGACTTGCACAACCAAAATTTAAGAGAAGCAGGGTCTGGCATTCATTTTCGGTCCAAATATTTTTTTAGGAAATGAGTCAATGACTGCTAGCGCAACCCACTAACTAAATTAGCAAGCACGATCTAGTAAACAAAAAGCAGCATATGTTTAATGCATGAAACCAGACGCAGTAAAAAGTATCAAAATTATGAAGCACATCCTTGTCACATTTATTCTTATCAGGTATTAGAGGTTCAGGTTGCAGTCACCAATGAATCAAGTGTTATCAGATGACAAACAAACAAGTGTCCCGTTGGGAAAACAAGCTATGTGACTAACCAACCAAAATGACTATTTAGGTGAATCTAAACCTATACGGTAGCTCCAACTGATGCATGAGCTTTGCTATTGCGCCAGAACCACAACCTCAACTTTATGCTTTTAAACTGCAACAGTAAATAGCAAGGGGGGAAGCTGAAAAACGCACCAGAAAATGCTTGGTAACTTACCATCTATTTTGTTGACAGATGGCCTGGCATCACTTGTAAACCAGCGTGTGTATATTGCACGGTCCCGTAAAACATTGTTAGTTTGCCGCATCTGTAGCCAAAAGCACAGCACTGTTAGTTCACTGACAACACAACTCCATCATAAGGCCTCGAGGTGGAAAAGGCAGTGTTCTCTCAGTCCCTTAAGTAAACAATTGGTAGTGCAGTAACTTTTTAAATATAGCTGATAAATACATAAGTGAGTCACTACAAGTCTAAATTATCCAAACAGAGTCATATTTACAATACACTGGAACAAAATAAATAGATGACAAAGAGAGGTTTGTTTTCAATAAACAGCTGCAAATCTGAAAGCATCACTACGAAATCACCAAAACCCATTAGACCACAAAAAACATATTCACATATCTACATTCCCAAAAAAAAAAAAAACACTCTCAGAAAAGGTGCAAATATAATAACCACAACTAATCGAACATGCAATGAGGTCATAATGAGTTAGAAACTCGTGAAAGCTTGATACTATTTTCCCCTCGAGTCGAATAAACCGAAAGCAACTCGAGAGATTAATCCCAGTTAATGACAAAACCTAGAAAACCAAACACAAGATAATATTTCTCCACACATAGCGCTGCGGACATCATTTATATATACATATGATGATATGAAGGTAAAGGCCAATTCAACAAACCAGCGGTAAGATCCCAAAACAGACTGCGGAACATTTCTATAGAGCACTACAACAGATTCCAAATTAAAATCAAATCGATACATCATATAATCACAACAAACACACACACACATACACGCAAAACAAACGTGAATTCATGTCCAGAAAAGACGATCAGTGACAAAAATTCATCGAAAACGGAATCACCTTTCTAGAGTGATGGAAAAATCGGGCGGCGTGCGTCATGACTTAGCCTGGTTTCTTGGCCGAGAAATCTGGATCGAATCGCAACCCTTGTCGTTGATTAGCTGGTGAATTTGGAGTTTGGCTTTCGGTTTTGTAGCAGTCGAAAGAGGCAGGCGGGTTGAAGAAGGTGAATCGGGTAGGAGATGTAAATATGTAAAATGCTAATTAAAAATGAGGATTGTGTAAAATTAAATAAAAAATCAATATGAAAAATGCTACTTTGATAAGTAGACCAAATTTTCAACCTTTAAAATTACAATCATTTTTTTAAAAATACTAATACATACATTTAATGAAAGAATTATCATATGTTTTTTTAAATGGTTAGGTGGATGGATGATGCTTGATTTTAGGAACATTGTGAAAATGTAACTATTAATTGAATAATTTCAATTAATATATTTATCAAAACAATTTGGAATCACAAGTTGTTTTGTCATGTGTGACGCAACCTATTCATTAGTCAATCGATCATTTATAATTTTTTCAACAAAAAATACGTAATAATATTATAAAATATCACAAAATATTTGTTTATATTATTATATTTTAATGTATAGTATTTTAATTGTAAATATTTTTTTGTTGAAAATATATAGGTGGATACAACAAACTTTTTAAAGTTATCATTGCCTAACCTTTAGAATAGAATATTGCCCTAGTGGGATGTGCAAAAATGGGACCAGCAACAAAAGACAATAAGATATATGTATTTTCCTGAACAAATAAATGAATAGCCTAGGACTATGTGGTTTGGTTGTTTTTCTATAAATAATTCAATTGTTGGAACTTAAAATAAGATTGTATAAACTTAAATGTATTGTATGATGGAATATTGTTTGTTTGGTGTTGACAACTTCTTTTTCAACCTCTACCAATCTTCGAGCTCGGTAAATTTCTTCTTTAGGGTCGCGACTTTATCGGCGTCGCGGCGGGCTTGCTCCCCCCGAGAGTCATATCCCTTGCGTTGGGTTCGGGGCCCTTCTGACCGTTGAGAGGTCGGGGAACCGAGCTTGCAGGTCACCTAACCCGAAGGTTTGCGGCAAATATGTCTCCTCTAGTCCCCTCGTGCCTCAAGTTGGTCTCAGAATTTTCTTGCCCGTCAAGACTGTGGGGAGAAGTAACAGGTCACCTAACCCGAAGGCTTGGGATAGGCCTGTTTTCCTCGGTTTCCTCCGTCAAGGCTAGTGTGATTATCCTTTTTTTAACGGGGCTAGGTCATGCGTTTTCGTGACATAATCGTGTTTTGTGATTGGGCTGACCTTTTCCTTTTGTCTTCGGTGAAATGGCCATTCTTCTTCTCCGGTGTCTTCAGCATGTCCGCCTCCGGTGAAGGCGGCGGCGATAGTGTAGCCAGTGGTATCGATGGCATGATTTGCTTCAACAGATTTGTCACCCCCATAACGAAACTGAGGTCTTGGAATAGCGACGTAAAATCGATGTGGGTGTGGCGTCGTACGGCTTCTCCACTTGTCGGCACTGTTGTGACCGTTGTTCCGATTGACCGTCGGGGCTGGATGACGTCATTTTCTGGCCGATTGTTCAAAGGATTAAAAAATAGACAGAGATGAAACTGTTGTGGATGTTAACCACAAGTTGGAAATTGACTCCAATCAACTTATGGAGCCATTGATCTGGCGTCAAACTGTTAATGAGTGTTTTCGATCAACGGATACATACAGGCAAACGCCGATGATTAAATGTTTAAATAAAAGGAGAGAATATAAGGATTAGATGTGCTATTGTTAATCACCTTCAATTGACAAGTGAGTAGGGATTAAGGACTTGATTAATTAGCCTTGAGCAATTGAGTAACGCAAGTGATATTGAAAATGAGATCAAACAGTGCAGCTCGGATTATCTGTATGTCTTCATTTTCATGTTTCTTCTCCTAAGTCGGCTAGAGTTTCGGGGATGCCCAGTGAGAGATTGATCTGCGAGGAACCGACATGGTAGTCGGCCCTGGCGAACTATTTTAATGCGCTTTCCTCAGTTTCCTCTTTCCATTTTGAGGAGCCTACTTGACACTGAACGATGGTCTGACTTGAGGTCCCCTTAACATAATTTGCTTATGATATCTCTGAAGCGTCGGGATCAGGGCATAAGCATATAATTTTCAATCCCCAAGTGCCAAGTATGAACCTGACTTTAGTATTTTTATTCTCGCGGACAATTTACTAGCTCCTTAAACAAGTAAAACTCCCTGGCTATCTTACTTGCCAACTCGGATATCACCAAAAATAATGAAATGACCAATTATATATTTAATGTGAATAGTATAGATATTTAGACCATCCATCTGGAATTTCTAAAGATTTTTTTAGATTTTGCAAATAATGGTGTATTTAATTTTGGGATTTTACAAAGTCTTACAAAATTTTGAGTTATTTAACTTATTTGAACCAGAATTTACTAAGACTTTTTAAGATTTGCTGAGATTTTTAAGGAAAAAACCTTATACGAAATCCCACATCTAGACTTAAGATTAAGATTTTATAGAATTCCTCCAAAATCTGATAATATTAAAAGCTTCAAAATTTCATTTGAAATCCCAAACGAATACATCCCCTGAAAATTTCACAAAATCCACAAAAGTCACTCATTTTAAAAAGACTTAAAAATGTCTTGAAAGTCTCAATTGAATACGCGCCCTAATAGCATCTCTTATGTGACTTTTGACATTATAAAAAATCATCCATATCATAAACTTCTGAGAGTGTGTTACTAATTTATTATCGAGTATAACTTGTCATTAACTCTTTCGTTGTGAAGTGAATATCATTTAATGTTGACAATGTTGAGCTTACTTTTTAATATCGAACACCATTTATACATGATAATTCATCAATTCACTTTATATTTAGTTGGATTTTTTATTGTTCTTGTGTCAATGAATTGTTTTAATTGATCCACATATACAAATAACTTCTTATCAATTTGATGCATTGGAGATCCTAGTTTGACTCAAATTTTTAGTATTTTAACATTATTACTATGTGGAGTAACATTATAATAATTAATTGACATGTGTTAAAAATTATTGTCTTTCAAAATCATAGCATTGGAGATACCCTAATAATATGATTGGTATAATGAAATGGAATTTGGTAGGAATAGAATGAGTTGAAGAATGAAAATAATATCGGATATAAATGAAATAAGTTTTTCCATTGATGTGTTTGGTATGCAGAATGAATAAGTCCTGAATGAAATGACATTATCATTCTATATTATCATTTATCATTATTTTAAAAAAATAATATTTACATTAATGTTATTTTTTTAATTTATGATAATAATAAAATTATTTTATTTCTTAAAAAAATATGCTATATTTAATAAATTATTATTGTGTTACACTCATATATATTATATAATAAATTAGTGAATTATGTATTCGTATACATATTAATTAATACAAATATATCATTACATAAACCCCTCTAAGCATATGTGGTCGAATATAATTTTGTATATTATAATTTAGTTTATGAATAAATATATAATATATATGATGTATAAAAATAAAATAATATTTACGTCTTGTTGTTGTTGTATGTATTTAATACATCTAATTAAAATAAATAAAAATAATTTTTTAAATTTTTTATTTGAAATTTTTTTAAAGTAATTTTATTTAATGTAATTTAATCATGATTTTATTATATATTTATTTTTTTATAATTATTTATTAATTCTATTTTTTTAAAAAAATTGATTCCTACATATATAAGAATGAAAAAATTTTGCATTTATTGTGGAATGGCCGACATGAGTTTTGCAATTCTTAGAGCACATTTGGTTGGGCGGATTAGACAGGATTACCTCATTAATCATAAGTTATCCTATGTTTGATAGTACAGATTGAAACCGCATGATAATGGTCGGCCCGAGATAAATTCACCATAATCTTGGATACTCAGGACTATACTATCATGGGGGAGGGGCTATGATAAATTTTATCAAGGCTGATTTTAATAGTAAATTACATAAATATCCAAGTTTTTAATTTATCCAGAAATATGAGTTCGGCTTGTCCACCGGTCGGCGATGTCCCAACCTCACCGTCGATCTTCCCCACCTCCGCCACGCAACCGCCGCAGCCGCCTGCCTCCTCGTCCACGGTCGGCGATGTCCTAACTTCACCGTCGATCTTCCCCACCTCCGCCACGCAACCGCCATTTTTTCCACTTTCTTATGTATTGTAAACAAAATAAATCACGGGCAGATTTTATATATCTGCTGCAAGATCTCAAATTTGTTTCTCTACCAAAGTTTAAGAAAAGAAAACCTCAAATTAATATTTGGACCAAATTTTAGAAAATAAAAAATCCTAATTTAAGAACACCGGTAACAGATGGCACAACACCTGCCGTCGACGGCCAGAAGCCATCAACACGATATTCCGGTTGTCTGACGGGTGGCCGCCACTAGCAACAAACAGAAGATGAAACGAAAATAAAAGAGTAAAAGCCGAAAGAAAAAATTCAGAAAAATATAAATAATGGAGAAATAAAGGAAAAAAGAAAAGAAGATCTCATTTTCAAAAATCTGATAAAAGAAGGAAAAGAAAGAAACGGTGAAGAAGAAATAAAAGAGAAAAATAAGGATAAAGGAAAAGAATTGGAAAGGAAAAGTAAGACCCTATATCAAGGTGAAGAGAAATAAGAGAAAAAAAAAAGAAGATACGGTATAGAAGAGAGGAAAGAAGACGGTGAACAGGAAAAGAAGAATAAAAATAAGAGTAAATTATTATTTGTGTACATTTTGGTCATTTCACTAATTTTATTGTTTATTCGATAAAACCATATCAAGCAAACAAACAAGAGACGAAAAATATCTTAACAGTACAATCTTGTTAAATGAGATAAATATAGTCCAATCCTATCCCTCAACCAAATGTGCTCTTATTAGAATGACCATTCATTCCAAAAAAATATATCATCATGATATAAGAAATGAAAAGGAAATAATAATTACATTCATATGTCATTCTCTCGTAAAAGTCTAAAATTGCCATTCGATATCTCAACGAATATATAATAATTAATATGTCGTAATCAATCCATCGTTCAAATTATATTTTATGATAGGATTAAATTGTCATTCGATATCCAACGAATATATAATAATTAATATGTCGTAATCAATCCATCGTTCAAATTATACTTTATGATAGGATTAGGATTATACGTGTGTATACCGTATACATGGCATACCAGCAAGTTTGTTATTTGCCCTAGCCGCATATTCACTATAAATAGAAGAAACCTTGTAGCAGCCCACGTTTATTGCAAACAAATAAGCGAAAAAATTACTCAGTCTTTGTTCTCCAACTCCGCGGCGCAGATCCGAGGAGTTCATTCAGCAAGCTAATCACCCTCGCAGCAAGTGTTTTCTCTTTTTGATTATAAGGTTCGATCTAAATTCACGGCGCTTTTTGGTTTATACTCTTGTGCCCTCGTCTTAATTTGGCCTCCATTGCACAATGATTAGTTGGTGTTTGTAGTGTTGGGTTCGTCTGAGGGCAATTTCATATCGATCTGTGCTTATATGATGTGCTATGAAAGGGTGAGGCGTTTAATGTGATGTGTGTGCTTGTGCTCGAGAATTTTTGTTGGATTCTTGTTTGCGTGGTGGGATCTTGAAAACCGGTGGTTTTGTGCCTTTTTTTCGATTTGAAGTTTCCTTTTTTGGTAGCAGTTCATGATGCTTAATTTTTCTGTTATCCGCGAGCCTTATATTAATGGCATTTGATTGGGAAACATAATTTTTCTGGGGGATAGGTTTGCTGATAATGAAGTTTACATTAGGTGTAGACTGTGATCTTGTAGAATTATGAAGTGTGTGACGATTTTTTAGGTGAAAAGATTGTTTCTTTAATCTTGTTTTCATGAGATCTTCCTTCCGGCTTATATTTTTATTGGGAATAGAAAAATAAGGTGCTATTATCTGTAAACATAACGTGATAGCCCCTACTTGTTTGCTTATCTTCCCGAACATGAAACAGAAGTTTAATGCTTGTACTCCAATTTGAATGGTTCGCAAGTTTGGCTCTTCTGTGACATCTTTTATCTGCAACTAATATATTTGCTCCAGTGATTCCCTGCCTCTGACTAATGTGAACACTAGCTCATCACTGAAGTGTTCCGGTGATGCTTTCATGATTAATTTATTGGATTTATCTATATAAAGTTACTAAAGAATAAAAGATACTGCAGTATGGCTTCGGCAACAGAAGGTTCACAGTTTGATGCTCGACAATTTGACGAAAAGATGGAATTGTAAGTTTTGGATATGATTGTGTGCTCCAATCCATGATAATTGGCCTAATCTTTGTATTAGTTAGGATGTTTTCTGACCCTAACTTTTGATGCAGGCTCCAAGTTGATGGGCAGGAGTTCTTTACTTCTTATGATGAGGTTTATGATAGTTTCGATGCTATGCAGCTGCAGGAAAACCTTCTCAGAGGCATTTATGCCTATGGTACATTTTTTGTAATACACATAAAAACTATTCGGTTTATTTTATCGACATTGACTGGTTATTTATCATTGGAGCTATGGTATGGACTGTATTCGACTGGTTATTTTACATGTAATGTATTCTTATGCGTGAAGGTTTTGAGAAGCCCTCAGCCATCCAGCAGAGGGGCATAGTCCCTTTCTGCAAGGGCCTTGATGTCATTCAGCAGGCTCAGTCTGGAACTGGGAAAACCGCCACTTTCTGCTCGGGAATTTTGCAACAGCTCGACTATGGCCTGACTCAGTGCCAGGCCTTGGTTCTTGCTCCCACCAGAGAACTGGCTCAGCAGATTGAGAAGGTCATGCGGGCCCTAGGGGACTATCTTGGTGTGAAGGTTCATGCTTGTGTTGGTGGGACCAGCGTACGTGAGGACCAGAGGATTCTTTCTGCTGGGGTTCATGTTGTTGTGGGTACACCTGGCCGTGTGTTTGACATGCTTAGGAGACAGTCACTTCGAGCTGACCACATCAGGATGTTTGTGCTGGATGAGGCTGATGAGATGCTGTCTCGTGGTTTTAAGGATCAGGTATTTATTTTTCATGCCACTTTTACTGTATGAAGTTTTGTGATTTGAACCCATTTTGGCTGCTGTGATTTGCACATTTTGATGTTTGTTTGAACGATTTTTGGTTTTTTTTTGGTTCTTTTTTTGGTAGGAAATTGTGTAATTCCATGGTTCGCTCACTTTCATTTTACATTTCCCTCCTAAGGGCCACTTCAGTTTAACTTCTCGAAAATCTTCTAGTAACAAACTATTTATTGATGCGAATTCCCAATAAATATCAGCATTTCTCTTTCATGCCACTTTTACTGTATGAAGTTCTTTGATTTGAACCCATTTTGGTTGCTGTGATATGCACATTTTGATATTTGTTTGAATGACTTGGTTTTTTGCTAGGAATATTTCTTTTCCCTCCTAAGGGCCACTTCAGTTTAATTTCTTGAAAAATCTTGTAGTAACTAACTATTCATTGATGCGAATTTCAATATTTATTGGACGCATAACTCTTATAACTACCTGACAGATACAGAATCACAGTAAATGAAATACAATATGAGGTTATCGTCACAGATTTCATACATTTAAAATCTACATTCTTTTAAATCTATTTCATCATTCTTCATTCTCAGTTTTTTTACACCAATCACTTCATATCCACTTTATGATTGTCGTTATTCCTAGTTTGGACTTATAAATATTTCGGGATGAGGACATAAAAGGTGCCATTATTTGTATCGACAAATTTAGTCTACATTGCTTAGTGGCCCCTCTCATCCTCTAATCCCAAAACATAAACAGAAGTTTAATGCTTGCACGCCTTTATTCCAACGGCTTGCGGGTTTGGCTCTTCTGTCACATCCTTTTTCTCAACAAAGAACACTTTTTTCATCTTTCTTTCTTTCTGTTTGTCATTCCTTTTCACTAATCAAGTTACTCTTCTGCCAGATTTACGACATATTCCAGCTTCTGCCCGCCAAAGTCCAAGTCGGTGTCTTCTCCGCCACCATGCCACCCGAGGCCCTCGAAATCACCCGTAAGTTCATGAACAAGCCCGTTCGCATCCTGGTCAAACGTGACGAGTTGACCCTCGAGGGTATCAAGCAATTCTACGTGAACGTCGAGAAGGAGGAGTGGAAGCTCGAGACTTTGTGCGACCTTTACGAGACCTTAGCCATCACACAAAGCGTGATCTTCGTCAACACCCGAAGAAAGGTTGACTGGTTGACCGACAAGATGAGGAGCCGAGACCACACAGTCTCGGCCACCCATGGTGACATGGACCAGAACACGCGTGACATCATCATGCGCGAGTTTCGCTCGGGCTCGTCTAGAGTTCTCATTACAACTGATCTTTTGGCTCGTGGGATTGATGTTCAACAGGTGTCACTTGTGATAAATTATGATCTCCCAACACAGCCTGAGAACTATCTGCACCGTATTGGGAGAAGTGGGAGGTTCGGGAGGAAAGGTGTGGCAATTAACTTCATGACTAAGGAGGATGAGAAAATGCTTCACGACATTCAGAAGTTTTACAATGTGGTGGTTGAAGAGCTGCCGTCGAACGTGGCTGACCTGCTTTGAATGGATGGGGCTCGGGTTTTGTTTTTACTGTTCGGAATTTCCTTTCTTTTAAAAGTGCTAGGCGGATTTTTTATTTTTTATTTTTTAAGTTTTATTATGCAAAGATTATCGTGTTCGACTCATTGTGAAGCTGGGAGCGTGCTTTTGCGCAGCGTTGATCAGTGTTTCAGTTTTGGGTGGGGCATGTTTAAGATGCTGATGCAATTTTGTTCTGTAGGTACACTAGGTATGTAAGGCATATTTGGATATTTTGCCCAAATTTTTTGGTTGAATTCTAATCAAATTATTTTAATGAATGTGTGTTCTTTCATTACTGATGGTGGTCTTGCTTTTGCTCAGTTTTTTCTGCAAATATTGAGCATGAATTGAAGTTAAAAACTCTACATATAAGGATTAAAAAGTGTCTTTTTATGTTGTAAGGTTCCCATAAATTCACACCAGTATCTCTCGAGGCCTCTAAAGAAATAAGCAGAAGAAAACAAGATTGTAGGGCTTAAAGTTACAGCCATCAGCCTCATTCAACAAAGAGGTTTGATTACAGTAAAGTTATAGCCCAATCAATCTCATTCAAGACTACCATCTTTCATTGTTAGCATGTTTCATTATAATTCTTAACTAATACAATGACTGCACAATAAATTGCAGATCTGCCTTAAAGAGTATATTGGGACTATTCGAGTTAATATTTGCATAAATCACATAAACATGACATTAGTTTGCACAAGATCAACAGAAACCTTCCGTTACTTCAACGCGCACCTAATCCTAAACTATTCTTTTTAAAAAAAAAAAAAAACTCGAAACAATGAGATTAATTTTCTAGTCCTTCCATTTCAATCTGAAGCAAACTTGTACCTGTTTGTCCTTCGGGCAAAGTGCACCAGCAGATTCTAAGAATCTTGGCCCCTCCACCGGAAGCCATTCATTACAAACCTCGTCAAACACATTCATGGCAGCTCCCTCCAAACCTTGTCCCCAAAAGCAGCTCTCTTTTCCTTCTTCTTTCTCTTTCTCCCCCAATAAGAGCATTCGACACACAAACCCCACGAGTCCCCTCGTGCCTCCATCAAGAACCGTACGTATCTTCCTCGGACGACAATAACAAAGCATGCAGTTCAAGAAATGCATCAAACAGGAATACGAATAACCACTAAAACACAGCTCCAAGTAATCAAACTCCACCACAGGATTATTATTATGACTATGGTGATTTTCGAAATTGTCCGGTTCAAATTCAAAAGGATTCAACTGAAATATTGGAAGTATCAGTGAAATCTCTGACCGGCTCAATTCCTCAAGCAGCTTTCGGAGGTCGATAAACCACTGAGACAAATGGGCGAGTCGATCCATGTTAAACATAAGGTAATGTATACTCGATTTCCACATCTTAGTCGAAGTTTCTCCAGAAAAAGAGATTGGCCCAGCAACATAAGGTCGATAAACAAACTCCTCTAATACAGGGGCATCAATCTTGATTTCACTAAGAACCTGCTTACGAGAGACCCAAATAGTCAGGTGACGAACCAAACAGTTTACAAGTCGGAAAGTATCGAAGCCCGTGCAGGACTTGATTGATAAATGCTCGAGGAAAGGGAAATCGGCAGAGGAGATTTCGAATGACTCCATTGGCAAGTATACATTCTCCAGGCAGAGGGACCTGAGAAAGGGGAAGCAGGCGGGGTAGTTGATACACCAGGCATTGCTCAAGCCTTTGATATTGATGGTCTCGAGTGTTGGCACTGTATCCTCGAATATGATTTCAAAAGCCGGCTTGTTTAGGCCCCTTGCCTCCTGAAAGTGGAAGTGCTCGAGGCAGCCATGGTTAAGCCGGATGGTCGTGGGGCCGAAGCACGAGATGAGCTCCACGCGCTTCACGAGGGGGCAGCCGGGAAGGATGAACCGCTCGAGGGTCTCGTTGTGGATGATGACCCAGTTGAGGAAGAGTGAGTTGAGGTGCTTGAATCGGACCACTGACTCGGCCGGGTTGAAGTTCAGGCGGCAGTTGGTTAGGGATAGGGATCTGAGGGAGTCGGATTCGAGGACAGCTGGAGGAAGGTCGAAAAAGGAATACCGTCCCGAATTCAGTGTGATATTGAGAGAAAACGTGGTTGGGCCGCCGCACGGGCCAGAGAACACGTCCTGGATGTATTCTTCCATGAAGGAAACGTGTTCGGCCTGGAGAATCTCGACGGAAAATTGGGTTATGCGGAGGTTACGGTCGCGGCAGCAGCTGAGAGCTGTTTCGAGGGCGAAATCGAACGATTCGTCGTCGCCGGCGACGCGGAAGTCGATGTTGGGGCGAGTGGAGCCGAGATCGCGCCACGATTTGGATAGGACGGAGGTTTGGAGGGCCTCTTTTTGGGAAAGGAAGGAGAGTATGTGATGCAGAATGGGTTCCGGCAGTTGGGATATCCGGTCGCCGGAACATATGTGCTTCCTCTTTCTGGAAGCCATGAGAACTTGAGAATTCAGAGGTTCCGTTTGTTTTCGACGTATTTTTGATGTCTCAACCTTCTGAAGATGCGCTGCATAAAAACCTGCGGTTTGTAGGGTAAATTACGAATCAATACCCAAATTAACTAATTAAGTGGTAATTTCAAAGTTAATATCCAATCCGGTCTTGATGGCCAACCCAGTCGGTTGACAGTGAGTTTGGACCCGCAACAGAATGGGCCCGTGTTTTGTACGGCGATTCCATTTCCATGTCAATATTAAAAAAAAAAAAATGAAATGCCAGTTCTTGGAAAGCCAAATTTCAATAGGTTAATACAATATTTTTTTTTGTCAAAAATAACAATTGAAAATTATTGATGTAATTTGTAATTCAATAGAATGAAAATATTATCTTACAAGTATTTTGTAACATTCATTACTCATTAGTAACTAGTACAACACCCGTGTATTGCACGGGTGCTTATTAAAAAATTATTCTTAAATTTTACACTTAAATGAGAAAAATTATATATATTTTATTTAATTTTTTCCAAAACAATATATATTATTATATATTTTAGAATGACACTTGTTACTTGTGACTTATATGTGTTATATTATAATAAGTTTTATAACTTATATCATATAACTACTTGAAATATAAATATATTATTAATTGATAAATAATTTAATTTTTCTAATTAATATTAAAAAATAATTTTATTATTGTCATAAAGATAAATATAATTTATTTTTTTTACACATACAATATGGATGCTAAAACGAAGCTCATCAAGAGATGATTAATTTGATATATTATATATGTAAAACTAATAAAAAATACAAAAATTATTAACTTTTAAAATACATTTACAATTCAATGATTATAATAAGAATTGATATTAAAATGCAATTAATATATATAACATGACCATAACAATTAACATATTCATGATAATCTGGACCTAATTATTTTTGGATTGAAATTAAATTAAAATCTATCTAAGCCTAATAACAAAACATGTAATTTTATCACAGAATCTCGAAGCATGCAAGTCTGCCACTTAAACTCAGCACGTTCTGAATTAATATATAAGGGGATTAGTTCCTTTCATTCAATAACTCGATTCATGTACTCATAAGTACTAATTTACCAAACTCTCCAAAAAGAGGGTATGCATAATCTCCAAGAAAACACCCAAGTCTCTTGCAGAGACTCGGTGAGCCGCGCTTCCCGGTCAACTCGGGGCAGACCACAAACGTAATAAATACTACATTCTGTGTGTATGTATGGACAAATAACTTTCACAGAGTACAACGGGTTTACCTGAAAAAAAAAATCAACCGAGAAAAGCGTGGACGGCGAGGAAGACGCAGAAGGTCGGAAGAGATAGAGATATAGAGATTTGTTGGGAGAGAAAGAGACCGGCGAAAACAGAGTTTTCTTGTGTCGTAAGTCCAGTTTTTCACGTGGTCTCTCTCTCCTCTTTTGCTCTCTAATTTTTGCAGTAAATGCCTAAATGGCATTTAACTATTATTTTCTTTTCCGAGGGAAATGTTTATAGAAGCCGTATTACTTATTGTGAAACTAGTAATTTGCACAAAAAAGAATACTTTAAAAAGATAACAATATAAAAAAAATTCATAATTTAATACATGAAAAAAATAATATGAATTAAGAAAATAATTCTCAAAATTGATTTTGATCAAGTAATTGCTATGGAAGAGCCGTTACAATCATTTTCTTTATGCTATTATACCCGGCCATTTTCATGAGTGAGTGTGACTTAAAATTTGAGTACAATTTTGTAACTCCCTTGATTGGTTTATATTCACAATTTATGACATTCAAGCAAGTTATTTTGTAACTTAAAAATGAAATTGAATGCTGAAAATTTTGGAGGGAGAATAAATTTAATGCATGATAATATAATTTAATGTTTTGTTACTCCTCTTTATATATATATATATAGACGAATTAGGTATTCAATAAAAGCTCGGGCTTAAGTTTTTATCGAGTCAAAGTCGACGATTATAGTGGATTCNTTTTCAAACGATAATAAATATTATTACTACAAGAGTAAAATTATTACAACTACTGACCTCCGCTTGGGATTACACAGATGACCAAGGGGACTAGACAAACACACAAACAAAAAACAACAAGACACAAAACAAAGCTCTCAATGGGAGACAACACCACTCCAAATGGAGATCAACCACTCCCGCAAGAGGAGACTAACAACAAACTAAAAAACACAAGAAAAACAAACACAAAAAACACTGACAACATAAACAATAACACCAAAGGAACAACTAAATAAAATAGAATAATACCTCCCCTACTACTCGCGAGCACACGACAAATGAGACACAAACCAACCCATCGACCAGTCTCCTAAACTAAAATCAAAAAGAGAACTATCGATCTAAGACCCCCCAGATCTGAAAACTCCGGACTGAACTCGAACGGCTAGCCAGATCTAGCAAGGAGAAAATCTCGGGCCCAGATCTGAGCCCTCAAAAAGCTTCAAGCCAGGAAAGAGGCACAAACGAGAAAGACAACTCGAAGCCTCACATTTAATCAGGTTGTGTATATAATTTAATTTTTGGGCTATAACAATTATGCATGCAACAATTAAATAAATAGATTCAAAATAGATTTATGTAACTTCAACCGAAGTGAATGAATTCCAGCCAATGCTTCATCATATTGATTTTTTTGCGTCATTTTATTAAGTATGTTGCATACTATGAAATTATACATCACGGATATTTATTTATGATGTAAAATTAAGTTAACTGGCAAAATATGAAGCAAAAATGGAGAAGCATGGCTTATTTGGTACTCCCCTACCCACGTTGGGCACATGTTAATATGCCCACCGCTTATGTGTCATGCACATATTGGTGATGTATTCTTTTTAATATATTAACATCACCAATGTGTGCATGCCACATAAGCGGTGGTCATAACATGTGTCCACTGTGGGTGAGAGAGCATTTCCGTATTTGGTATTACTTAAAGAGCAACTAGGGATTGCTCTAGAAAACTTAATTACCAAACGAAGTCCAAGAAAGCAAAACCAACAAAGAATACTTAAAACTAGAGTATCTCAAAATAAAGAAATATCGAAAACAATGAATAAAACTCATTTTTTTTTTTCTCTCTGAGAATACTGATCATAAATAAAAACAAGTTTTGCTATTCAATTTATCTCACTTTTTTTTTTTAAGATACTGATCATATATTACAAGTTTTGCTATTCAATTTATCCCTTACATAATATTTAAGGGAAGCAAGCTAACCAGCTAAACCTAATTCATGACATGATAGGAAAGATAGATTTAGTGCACCAACGTTAAATCGAGTGTTATCAAATGCCCCAAGATAGAATTCGCATAATAAAGAATCGAAAAGTTGATATGGATATATAATAGCACTCAAGGCCAACTGAGCACAAACTTCATCATGTTGTCTATAAGACGGAACAAATGGCAATAACCAGATAACCAACACAATTACTCTTTTCGTGTTCAGCTCATGAATGAAAAACTTGGAAAAAAAAAAGGATAATACCAAAAAGGAGCTACAAGTAAGTAGAATGTCGAAAAATAAATGTTTCACCAATGTAGCAAGTAATGTGAGAGAGTCATCTCAAGAGCGATCTTGTCAAATGCTCACGAGCAGTGGCTAGAGCTTGGGATATCGTCTGCAGAAGGATATTAACTCATTTTTGAGACATCAACAAAATGGTAGCAATGGAATAACAAATCAAGAAACTTTATTGGATATTTTGAATCTTTGATTACTTGCTGTTTCAGATTAGGGATAATTATAATTGCCAAAACTACCTATATCATATTTCTCATCCAACTATTTTTCTTTTTTCATAATCTCAAAAATCTAGCCGTTGAGAAAGAATTCTGGATCTTTTTTTGTAATTGTTATAAGCTCGAGGATATCTTCTTTGACTCCAATGACGAGTCTAAGCCCATTAAACTTATTTTTGTTTCATATATCCTTGTGTTCTAAAGTCTTGTGTGCATTAAACGAATTCATTCATACATTGTTGGAAAATCACACAAAATCTAAAGAAAGAAAAATAAATAAATAAATAAATAAATAAATAAATCTCTCAGAGATTTCAATATTACCTGCTCAGACAACGGAGCACCATCATCCATGGTATGGGAGGCCACTTTTCCAGCAATAACACTACCATCAGTTTCTAGAACAATCCTGCAAAATAATAAAATAAATAAATATATTGGTAAAATTCATACTTTCAAGTTTGACGAGAAGATATACATCAATTAATCATTCCTCAATATGCGCATGCAGATTGACGAGAGCAGAAGATAATTTTAGTTAATATGTATAGCGAATAAAGCATCTGAACTTCCAGGAGTTCATAACCTACCCTCCATCGACAATCTCATCAAGGCACAAAAGAATAAGATCCAAGTTTTCAAGTGCCTCCCTCAGGTCAACATTGTTCCTGATACAAACAAACCGACACATAAGTTGACAGAATAAGTACTTCCAAATTAGAGTAAACTTTCAGCTCATTCAAAACCTGAGGAGAAGAGTTACTGCATCAACAAAACCCTGTAGCACAGTAGCTAGGATCAGTTCATTTTCATCATCACCTCCAGTCAAAAAGAAATGCAGATCTTGAACAAACTTATACACAATGATATTGTTCTCCAGCATCGTGATCTCCGCTACACGGACAAATTAAAATGATCAGCATTCCCAAAATCAACTAGCAAATACGGAAATTCTAATTCTGCATATGTAAATCAATTTGGTCTTGAATGAGAATACAAGCGTATTGATAATGTCGGGATCGTGAAATGTCATTAATTTAGGGATGGATCGATCAGCTGATGGACAAATAATTTTTATTAATCTTGATTCAGAAAACAAAAATATATAAATTAAGCCACAAGTAAATGACCCGGACATAACCAAAAGTAATTTGAGGTGAATTTCCGTGATCCAAACCCATAACATCCTCAATGATACCAACCGTGTCAACCCAATTTCCAGAAGTTACCATCTTAAATCATGAATAGTGCACAGGGATAGATGTACCTTCCGAACGAGCATTATTCTTTTGGGTTTTCGTGAAAACGGACTTCTCAAAAGCTAGTTTAGAGCTGTTAGTGGGCCATTCATCCGAATAGTACTTGACGGCGACACGTTTGCCCTCGGAATCCAACAGAAGGATGTTCTTCACAGTTGGGCAAGCCTCCTGCAATCCACCAACCCAATCAAAACCCTCTAGACTACAAATCACATTTCCTAATTATACACTGAATATATGCTACATGGACACGCAATTTCAAAGCCCCGATTCATAGTTAAGTTATATAACATACTGAATCACATTACTACAAATGAATACCTCTTATAAACGAGGATATCCAGCTGATGCCTCATATTTACCGTTTAACACAGACCCATACACAGACTACATAACGGGCCATGATCAAAGAGCTAAGTTCTTAACAAAACCAATCTACTTACAGTTGGGCAAGCCTCCTGCATTACACAACCCAATCAAAACCCTCCAAACTAATAATCACTAATCACATTTCATAATTATACACATGCAACATGGACACCCAAATTCAAATCCCCAATTCATAACTAAGCTATATACAATCCTGAATCACATTACTACAAATGAATACCTCTTATGAACAAACATTGCTACAAATGAATACCTCTTAGGATATCCATAAAAAATGGAAGTTTCAGTTCCAATTCAATAACCGACATTAAGGGCCATGATCAAAGAGCTAGATTCATCACATTATTCATATAGTTTTCAAGGATTACTATAAAATAAACACAAATGATAAGGATCGAACGCGTCTGTGTCAGATCTCACAACAGTCAGGAAAACAAAATGCCAAAAGTATTTAAATCACGAAATTGAAGCCGTAGCAAATTATAAATAGCTTACGAAAAAAAAAATGCATATAAAAAATATACTCGACTGTGATAGGCGGCCATTGCAAGCGAATGATTTGAAGAAAGAATTTGCTGGCTTCTGATCGGAATCACACTGATGAAGGTAATTTCAGTGGCCGTTTTTCAGGAGTTAAATGGCTGTATTTCGTGGGCTCATTTATATGTCCAATGGGCCAGAGAAAACTATGGACCTCATTTGTAGAAAGCATAAAGAGCAACAAGCCCACAACCCAACGTACAATAGAATGATCTTGCTTGATACGTGGAACAATATATTTTTTTTTAAAAAAAAAAAATGTTATGTAAACCCGTTGCTGACCAAATAATAATATTAGAGGTTTTAAACATTCGAACATCTAATTCATTATTAAATCTTTAATTTGATTCCAAAATGATGAATACTAAACAAACCAATATAAGCATGACACGAATTTTAGTGCATAATTATTTATAAGGCCATCAATTTTAACGAGGTATGAAATGTATTTGTGCTATAGTAGAATTTTTATTTATTTTTAACGCAATTATTAGTTTGAAATTTCATAATGACAATTAGACCATTTTGATGAAACAGATGAGTTTTAGGTAAAGCTTCAAAATGACACAGCTCATAGTAATTAAAATATTGTACACTCTCTGAATCAAGATCCATCTAGCATTCTAGTTAATTCATCTCATCTATTTATTTTTCTGAATAGTTTAATGAACAAATGCTTGATTCAAGGTGCCTTGACAAGCCAATACAGATTGAAGTTTGAACAAGAATAAGTACTATCATCATAAAACAAATTTAAAAAAGAAATAATAATAAAGGTGAAAAATTAAACTGAAAAGTAAATGAGCATAAACTGGATGAACAGGCAGTAAAGTCATCACAAAACATATATTCTTCAATTTTAGCTAATAAAATAACCATCCACATCAATCATCATGATCCAAACTACAAACACTCTCATTGAACAATTCATCTAAACTCCAACCTAATTCAACCAAAAACTACTAATAACTCCCAAACCCACAGAACAAAACAAAAAATACTTAACCCCCTCAAAAAAAGACACATTTTTGTTTCAGTCAAAGCCTCTCTTTTTTTTTTTCAACTCTTTTGGTCTCTTTTATGGGCTGTAGAATGTGGGCCCACACTTGCATTTCCAGCCCTCTGGCTCATAATTTGTGTACTGGGGGCCCAAAACTCTGTTTGTTGTGGGCACTTGAATGGCCTCACATGGCATGCACCCATAGCACTTGTGCTCACAGCTTGGTGGTCTTGAGCCCATTTTCTTCAACTCCTTGAACTTTGATGTCTTTTCCACATTGCCCATTACCTTTAAAAATAAATAAAAAATAAAGAAAATATGCTTAGCAACTAAAACATTTGCTATATGTTTAAACAACTATGTTATCTACGCAAATATGTATATTCATATATACCTCATTTGATTTGTGATTTATCTTCATTGACGGGGTGTTTTGGATTGTGTT
>BKCP01002447.1:1060882-1075864 GCA_008636005.1 Striga asiatica
GAAAGGGAGCAGAAAAATGGAAACTTTTTCTCCTTTGCCAACACTTGGAACTGCAAGAACCATGCACTGTATTATATATCTCTCTCATTTCCAATAAATAAAAATGAAATTAAAGACTGCCCATTTCCCAAAAAACCAAAATACAGTATTTCACTTCTTGCAGATTATCTCTCTGAATTGTTTTTGGGATAGGTGTAGATATATAGAGCAGTAGTCTAAGATTGCTTGATTAAACAAAAAGTGAATCTAAATTCTGACTGAAAAAAAGGACTGACACTACTTTTCCTAGTTTTGACAATGGAAAAAAAGTTGGAGATTTCAAGAGCTTTTATATTGATTTACTTGAGTGTAGAATACAAGTAAACCTATAAATGAGTAACAGAAATTTTTCAGGGCTTTCAATTCTCTTTCTGATAGTTACATTTCTATAATTAGAGGAGAGCAAAAAATTATTCCCTTATTGAAAAAAGGCAGCAAAAGGGGTCCATGAGAAAAGAATTTATACATTGTTATTATTATTGTTCATGGGGTAATAACTAATAAGTTAGTTAAGCAGACAAAATAACAACTTTCATGAAATTGGGAGTGGCTGGTTTTACAAGTTCTATACTCAGATTAAATACATTCCTTTAATTGGCCATGGAATTGATTGTATGTGATTAGGGACTTTTTTTTTTTTGTCAACGCAACTTTTTGTGTGAGACAACCTAACGATCAGACGAATCAACTCGTCATACTTTGTAAATAAAAATGTATGTTTATACTATCAATTGTGATAATCATGATTATGTTATTTTTTAAAATATGCATATTGCGAAAAATATATATATATATAACGGTCCAACCGTCTAATAATTAGACTTCTCTAACAGAAAACCTATCATTGGCATTTTTAACACAAGACCTACTATTTTTCCTAGACCATTAATATATTAAACTTGTGAAAATTAATGCTGTATGAAATGATATTTTGTCCATCATAGAACAATTATTTAAATGAACTTATAGCACTAAACACTTGAAATTTCAAATGAGTGTTTTCAGCATCATAATTACTTTAAATCAAGTCTATTTTATCTAAAGTCCCTACCTTTATTGATCTAAAAAAATTAGAACACTCATCATCAGCCATCACTAGGGCTATTATGAGGTGGTTAAATATGTTGGGTAACACAAATAATCATTTTTCAATTATTAATCTTATTATAATTATAATACTTTATTTATTTAATTTGTTTTTGCGTTTTTCTAGCCTTTCTTAGTTGAGTAGCTACTTAGCTAGCAGCATTGATGATTCGAAATGAGGAGCCAATAATCAAGATTGCCTTTTCACAGTATGATTAACTGTGACGAACTCCAAAATTTGGTAAACCAAAGAANTAGTACTAATAATAAATCAAGAAAATAGAAAAGCTGATAACAGCATAAATGCTTCAGATTTATTTCTCTCAATCTTTTCACTAGCTGATGATGAATAAAGCCCTGTAAAAGTTGTACATAGGCTACCTAATCAAATTAGGCACTTGGGATTTGTGTTCTTTTAATCTACTAAAATTATTATCAAATTTGGAATTTGAGTTTGACATTTGTTTTTGCCCTAAACAGGGGCCCCCTCAGGTGATTAAACCATGAAAGATTTTAAATAAATAAAATTAATAATGAAAAGGATTAGGAAAATAGCCATCATGCAATTGGTAAAATTAGAATACACTCAAATGTCTCTCAGTGATTGAGGTGTGCTTTTCTCTTTGTGTCACTCATAAGGGGATTTGATCAGTCACTGATACAATAGCATAGTACATTTGACTCTGCAATTTTTTACTTCACATCCCCAGAACAAATTATTCATATAGCTCATTTTGTATTTTTTTTTTTTTTTTNTTTGATATGTATACTATTGTTGTAAACACATGTCATGTTCCTTCAAATAAATAAAAACTAGTTTTGATTTTTTCTTTTGAATATGTGTGTAACAGTTACAGGAGAATTGAATGGAAAAAATCTAATGGTGGGGTTGATATAAGAACAAAATATAATAATTAAAATTGATTTAACGTGAAAAATAATAAATATTAAGCGGTTATTATATATGTGAGTAGATGAGTATAAATATCCATATTAATAATTTATTTGTTATTTTAAGAAATGTATTAATTTAACTAAGAGGGATTTGAAGTAAGAAGTGCTGTTCATTTGATATCCCCTAACAGTCTAATTAATTAATAAACTAATATGTACTGGAAAGGAACATTGCATCTATAGGTATTTTATACTAACTCAAGAATTTAGGTCATTTTTGCAGTTTTATCACAAAGTATTTTTGTTACAATATCGTACATAAACTTTTTCATTCTTGTAATTTGAGTTTGCTATATTTATTTGCATATTAATTCACACTGGGTGAAGGGAGGAAATGAAACAATTTTGTACTAAAATTGGTGGGATTGGATGAAGGAAATGCAACAATTTTAGACTAAAATTGATTAATTTTGAAATGTATTGAATAAAATTGGTGGGATTGGGTGAAGGAAGGAAATGCAACGATTTTGGACTAAAATTGATTAAGTTTGAAATGTATTGACTAAAATTGGTTAGTTGGAACCTCAAAACACCAAAAATAAAAAGTTCCAAAAAAAGAAAAATAATGGGTAAAAATTAATGTACTTTGTTAGTGAAATTATTGCAAATCTTCAACACATTGCAACTCAACAGACA
Source organism: Striga asiatica (assembly GCA_008636005.1). Classification (NCBI taxonomy): domain Eukaryota; kingdom Viridiplantae; phylum Streptophyta; class Magnoliopsida; order Lamiales; family Orobanchaceae; genus Striga; species Striga asiatica. The sequence continues at coordinate 1,063,598 of BKCP01002447.1, forward strand.
TTTTGCAAGTAAGGAACTTCTAAAAGTAGTCAATTATTAACTCACAAAAAAAGTGAAAATAAATACATAAGTAAGTGAAAATAACAAATTTTCAGAATCATAAACTCTGGCAAGAGTATCAGTCATTCCACTGGTAAAAAATACAATCAACCAAACTGCAATGTTCAACTGAAATATAAAAATATAGAAAGAGATGTTAACAAAAACACTATTCATTTTAGTAATTAGAATGGCAATCTTCACATTGCCCAAAACATAAATTAACAGGCCAAGCGAAGCATTTGCTTCATCACAGTAAAAATTCAAGTAAAATCTAAATAGCAGGAATTTCAGGAAAATATATCTAAAAAAACACGACCTCATTGTTCTTAGCAGCAAAAAAAAAAAGGGAAAAAAATATCTGTCGAGGATCACTAAGCTTTTTGCAGCATCAAATGTAGTAATGTACACATTAATTACTCGTTATATCTGAAGCATTTTTGCTCTCAAGTTTCAGTTGACAGCACAGTCGAAATCCAATTCGAAGCTGCAGTTTCAGTCTCTGAATCTAAATGCACGAAGGGTGAGAATGGAGTAATGGCAACCTGTTTATATATGCAACAATCATCAGATGCAAAGTTATTAGCAGTGTAAAGGGAGAAAAAAATAGGAGGTACGAAACTTACAAAGCCATTTTCGAGAGCTCTGAAATCGAGATCCTCATCATCTTCATCTTGTTCCTTGTCAAGCATCTGACCAATTAACTCGTCAGGTTATAGCTTATTCATAAAGACCAACCAAATGATTGTTGTATTGTGATAACAGAGAAAAGGGAATGAAGGATTATACTTTTCGAATTGGATGAGAAGACAAAATAATTTTTGAGACCAAGAGGGTAAAATGAAAAAGAAAAAAATAATGTATTTACGTTTCACATGATAGTTTGAGCAAGTTGAAAGTCGAGTTACAAAAGGATTAGAAATAATAGGCTAAATTGGATTTATAGTCCTGCTGGTTTAACGACATAGCAATTTCAGTCCCATGAATCTAAGAATTTGCGTGATTTAATATTTTGTTGCAATTTAAGTCTTTTAAGGACTGAAATTGCAACAAATTCTCAAATTTACAGATTTTTTATTAGCAATTTAAGTCCTATATCATAAAATTCTGTTGCAATTTTAGTACTGTAGTTTAAAATTTTGTTGTAATTTTGGTCCTCGAAGGACTGAACTGAAATTGCAGCAAAATATTAAATCACATGATCAAAAAGGCGAAAAGTTAAATCAATAGGACTAAAAATACATTTCCGCCTACATAATATTTGTGGTCAAAGAATGAGCAAACAGTATTTATTCCCAAAACACTTACCTCTGCACGGAAATACTTGGTTGTCTTTTTAAAATCAGATTTACCAACAGCACCAACTGATTCAACAACCTCAATATTCTTCTTTTGAGTGGCCAAACGCCGAGCAGCACCCTGAAGTTAAAATGTGAAAATAAAAATCTGCTTCGAACAAGATAAAATCTGAGCAAACAATCTTTTTTCTGCCAAATAATACGAATTATAAATAAATAAACAAATAAATAAAGGTGAACTATTTCTAGTTACACACAGCAGCAGATGCATCACGACCGAGCTGCGCGAACTGCATGCCAATGCCAGGTTGGCCGCCCCCAAAACGTGCAGCAGCTAGATTCCTAGTGCTCGAAATGGCTTGCCAGCTAAGCGTGGACCTCCAGCAGCTACTCTTTGTAACCTTTAACCCCTGTCAAAGTATAAATATTGCAGACAATACGTAAAAAGATCTAATAGGCTATCATCAATGTAAACCTATAACTATAGTTACTCAACTTCGGAAAATAAAGAAAAGGCAAGTTTAAGAGCATCAAAGCCATTTCAAAACGATATAAAGCTAGTTGATTTATAGAAAACCACCAACATTCAAGATAACTCTAGCATATTCTTTAAATAATTAAGCAACCACATTAGTGCACACTAAGTCACTAACTCATGTATGTATAACTAACTTCCATTAATCCACTGTCTCGAAAATGACTGATATGTAGACTTAACACCAAATCCTATGTATGACTGAGTCCAATAATTATGTTCATAAACATATATCACCTCGTAGTAAACATGGGTTTGGTGATTTCATACTAGTGTAATAATAAACACACTGCATCCAATGATATACTTATCGACAATGAAGGACAACTATCACAAAACAGAAAAGGGATTTTTTTTTTTTTTAAAAAAAAGAAATACATGAACCTTGTTTGTTAAGGGCGATGCTGGAACTTCTATATCCAACGAGAAACCTTTGGGGAAAGAACCCTTCTCGATATCTCTTATGGCTGCATTTATGATTGGTAAGCACACAGTCACAGCATCCTTAAAGTCACTTTCCTTACTTCCATCCTTTTTCCTGCAATAAAAGATTAGATAGCAAGCTATCAATCATGCAATTGTATATCCTGTATGTGAAGTTACTTCATAGNNAAACAGACCAGTCTAGTGATATTGCTATGGATGGCACGCCATTAATAAGGGCTTCCCTAGCTCCAGCAACAACACCTGAATAAAACCTAGATTCATCCTCCTCATAAGTATAGTCCTCTTATTGAATTATTTGACACCCATAATGATTAAGTTCATAGGTAACAGAACGAGAAAAGAAACTTACGTATGGTAGCCACAGCTAGAGCCTCTATTGATACCACTTATTACCTATACATCCAGCGAAAGAATATACAAAAGTAAAGGAGATAAGAGATAGTAAGCAAATATCAAAAGCAAAAATATCCACTACTTGGAGACATTATAAAGCATACCAATAGAGGCTTCGACCATGAAAACAGTGCACCAGACAGTGCTAATGACACACAGTCTGCTGGAGTTCCTGAAAGTTACACAAGCACAACATTTGCTTCATCAAATACCATATCATTACAATTTCACAGTTAGCAAACACAAACTGCACAATGAAAGCAAATTCAATAAATATACCAGAAATTTCATAAGCAATGGCACCATTATATTCAGCTGAAACAACCTCGACTGTTTCTTTTAACGACACTGAATGCCCTGAAGTAGACTTATCCCTGCCATGTCCCAATCAATAGATAATCAGCAAAGCTCGTGACAACAGGAAAGAATCGCCCACAAGTGCATAATGCGAGAATTGGGATCCAAAATGGAAGAAAAAATCCACAAAACTCGTATCCGAACACGAGGCAAGATTCTGATATAAATTTCACTGGGCAATCGCCTAAGGCCCACAAATTTTTCAAACATTACTTTCACTTTCATACATTAATATATACCTCGCGTAAATTCATTATTGAACTTGTGCCCAACACATTGTATAATTGTCTTTAGAACTTTAAAAATATATGAAATTGAATTTTGGAGGTACCAATCAGGAGTTACCCGCAGCCTCAAAAACTCAAAATCCGACACAAACATTAACAAATTCCACCAACAGTAAATCCACATAGCAGCTACAAAAACACAGAAAATGCACTAGATCTGTAAAGAAAAAAGCATTGCAGCTGATAGGCACGGAATGACAATTCAAATGACTGCCCACACAAAAAAAGATAAAAAAATAAATAAACAAAGACGAAAGGTAAAAAAATAATTACGATTGAGGGGCAACGACGTGGACACTGTAAGCGCCTTCACGAACGAGGGCATCAACCAGGCACGAAAGCCCAGGCGACACAATCCCATCACTGCTCGTGACCAAGATTATCGGTCTTGAATCATTCTCGTCGCCGGGATCGACCCCCGCCGGCGGCGGCGGGGCCGAGTCGGTGTCCCCTTTATCGGGCTTCGGCTTAGCGCCGTCTTCGTCGCTGTCGCCGGCGGCGGCGGGTTTGCGGTTTGAGAGGACCTGTTGGAGATTGGAGACGAGCCCAGGAGGCAATAAATTGTTCTTCAACGCTGGAGTTGTCATTTTCATTCAGAGAGAAGATAAAAAGGAAAAAAAAATGAGAGGAAGTGGAATCTGACGGAGAAATGATGATGTGAAGAAGAAAGAGTAGGGGTAAATTAGGGATATGAGAAAATATGGACCTTTACACACGGTGTGTGTTTGAGTGTGAGAGAGAGTGGCTAGATTTTATGATTTTATTATAATTAATAAAAGAAAAAAATTATTTGTACAATTTTTTTTTGTATAACAATATAATTGCAAATGAAATCATGATACTATAATGTAATTGAACATTTCAATTTTGACAATGAAATGCCAAACTTTTGATTTTACAAATCTGCAGCTAGACATGACATTATTTTATAGTATAAGTATGTATTCTTTGTTGAGAAACTAATGTTAGGCAGCCAAGGATATATTTTTCTAAATTGATTAGGTTATTTATTTTGGTGTTACTTTACTGCTCCCTCTCTCCCATCAAGATAAACCAATTTATCCAATATCTGTTACATCAACATGGTGACATGTATTCATATTTCACAGTAATACATCTAATAATATTTATAAACTTACCGAAATTTACAAGCTATTGCACTATTGAACTATAAGAGGCCATGGGACAATATATTCAACATGTGAGGGGGACATCATAATGTTTTGTAGGGCAAGTATTAGCAATTTAGAGCATGTTTGGATATGAAAATTTTTGGTGGTGTTGGTTTTTTTAGGTTTGGTTTAGTTAATTTTGAAAAATGTGGTATGGTTAGTTGTTAGTTGGTATATTAAAATAATATTTAAAATAAATAATTAAAACTGATTTGATGTAAAAGTAGGAGAGAGATAATTTGAAGTGATTGTTAGTTAAAATAATGTGAGTGGACGAATAGTTAATTAAGGTTGACGTAGTGAGCATGAATGATTGATTGATATTATTTAATTATATTGATAATATTGATGATAGTGAGGTTGAGTTAAAATTGAGTTAAAAAAATAGTTGAGTTAAAATGTTGGAGTTTTTTTGAAAATTTCCATAAACAAATATGCTCTTAGCATCCACAAAACAATTGTTGCATTTTCAAATAAGCTAATATTCTTTAAATTCATTGGTCATCCCCTTTAATCAAGGCATTGAATCCATAAAACAAATATTGCAGATTTAAAATAAGCTACTATTATAAAATTCCTTGGTCAAATGGCCCCTTTAATCAAGGCATTGAATTGATCACATCACATCAAGGTTGAAATACTTTATTGATTGCCAATATTTGTTCATTTTTTCCCTCAAAGACCAAAACAATTGTGTCAAGAAAATGAGATTTTACAAGGAAAAGGAACAAGAGAAAAAGTTATCTTATAATATACAATCATAAACACTTTATTACCATAGTTATGAAAATGGGACCTGATTTGACGGGTTTAGATCGAAAACCATTTGATTCTTTTGAAAAAAAAACATTTGCTAAATAACCAATCTTGGCCAGTCAGAATAAAAAATTATCGGCTGGTTAGATCGGTTCTTTGTTATTTATTATTATATTTTATTTTTTTATAAAATGAGTTTTAATATTTCTAAATACAAATAAATAAATAACTTTAAATATATGAATATGTATAAATTATTACATCATGTAACTTAGAGCATTTTCAGTGTGGGACTATTGAGTCCCAAAAATATGTGACTTTCAACATCGTCTTTATTTTTTTTCTCTCCAATACTAACTGTCTAGGCCCATTTTCTTTTGATGTGACGTGACCACTTTCTCACCCAATGTCTGAAGGTATAAAGTCTCCGTAATTCAACACAATCGTGCCAAAATCTTAAGAAAACGTGGGAAAAAAATTGGGCCAACAAATATGAGGTATTTTTATGAACATAAATTTATAAGTCTAAAATAATAACTACCTATCATTTAACATTTAAGCCATATTTTTATGTTTTAAGTCATATTTTTATGTTATCGCGATATTACTAATAAATACAATAGGTATTTACGAAATACTCTTTATATTATGTAAAATAATATTTATTACATATATATAATACCATTTGTTTAATCGAGTAATTTATGAAAATAATATTATTATGTTATCGCGATTTTTTGGTTTGATTTGGTTAATTTTAAAAAAGTTGGTATGATTAGTTGTTAGTGGGTATATTAAAATAATATTTATGATAAAATAATTGAAATTGATTTGATGTAAAAGTAGGAGAGAGAGATTTGAAGTGATGGTTAGTTAAAACAATGTGTGAATGAATAGTGAATTAAGGTTGATATGGTGTGTATGAATGATTGATTGATAGTATTATTTAATTATATTGATAATTTTGATGATAGTAGAGTTGAGTTAAAGTTGAGCTAAAAAAAATAGTTGAGTTAAAATGTGGGATTTTTTTAAAAAAATTCCATAAACAAACATGTTCAAACTATCGGACCAATGTCTTACCAGGATAGATCCGATTTTTATAACATTGTTTAATTCATAGATATTATTAAGCAATGAAATGTAATACTCTGCCTATGAAAAAACATGACAAAATAATAAAATTTGTAAAAATCACTGTGAGCCAGTCAACAAAATAAAAACTAAATCTGACAAAGTCAACATTCTCTTGTCCATAACAAGACAACAGGCAGTCAATCAGGTTTAATCATCAGATAAAAGAATAGTATTTTACAATTTGTAAGCTGTGTGTCGGTGTTCAAACACCAGCGTGGATGGACCAACCATAATTAGCGCGTGATACGGAGTGAGATCATTACACACACTATTCCACGTGGCCAAAATTTATTTGAAATCCCTGTCCATGATGTATCATTCGGATTGGACAGCTACTTTAAAAATTGATTTCGAGTTTATAATTATGTTTTTCCATTAACCAATATTAAAGGAAGTCATTTTGTTAGATTTCACAGCATGTTTCCCAAATTCAAATTTGTTCCTGTATAGTAATTCTTTGAGCTCAAATTTGCATTTCTACACTTTAGACATTCTTTGCTTCCACTTATGGGTGAACAAATTCGAGCCGAAATAAAAAAATCGAGCCAAACGGATATATTCAGTGAGGTGCGATTCAATTTTCTTAAAATGCGATTTGCGACGCGGTTAAGATTTTAAAAATCGCAAAAAATTCGGTGCAGTTCGGTTTTATGGTCGAATTGTGCAGTCTTAATCGAACTGCACCGAATAAAATTTATGTTATGTTATATATATATATATGTGTGTGTGTGTGTGTGTGTGTGTGTGTGTATGTGTGTGTAATATTACATAACTACCTATATATATATATATTACATAAACTGTTAGAAATATTTTATTGGACAACATATGTAAATTAAATGTGTATAGTTGTCATAATATTATTCAATTAAAGTGATCTACTAATTTGTAATTTTGAATAAATAGAGTATCAAATTGTTATGGATTTAAAAGTGTAGATACCATTATGTGATTTTCTGTTTGTTGAGGGACCGAACTGAAAATCAATATTTCTTATTTATTTGGTTATGGCCCCAAACGACGAAAAGATACGAGCAGATTTATGAAGGGGTGCTTTCTCTCTTTAAAGCACTCACCTTATCACTTCAGAAGATTAAATATAACAAAATCATATATCCAATACAAACACTACAGATCAAAATCTGCTATAAGGTTCGATCGTTTGGAAGACCATACCAGTCCAACAAGATCGTTTGGAAGAACACAACACACGAGAATTATCAAGCAAATGAATTCATGAAGTACGGTACGCTTCCGCTTTTATTCGGTTTTGATTCTCAATTATTCGATATGAATGCTCCTGGGATAAAACGAAGTTTGTTTCGCATAAGGCTAAAATTTTCCAACAAGTGGTATCAGAGCCTCTTCATTTTGAATTTTTTGAGAATTGTTTTATCTTTGATTCATATGCCAAAATCAGTATACTGTGATTATTGTTTCTACTGCTTCGATATTAATTTGGAGTATCGGATATGAATATTTGAAACTTGTTAAAGCCCAGACTATTGCCTCTGAATTCAATCGGCCTATGTTAAGTAATTGGAGCATGTATGTAAAACAATAATATAATATTTTGGTTAATTGGATTCAGTGGTTACTCATATTTCAAATTATGCTTGATCTTGGAATTAATGGGCCTATAGACATAGTAGTGTAATCAGTTGCTGCCATGCTTTTGATATATAGATTCACATATTATTTGACGTCAAAGTATGATTTGTTGTACGTCATGCATTGGCACATTTTAAAGCTTGAACTTGAATATTTGAATTGCTTGATGACCATGAAATCAATTAAGTCTACATTTCAATTGCAATTCAATTTCATTTGTGTCTATAAATTTGTGGCCAGGTTTAAGTATAAGGTTAAATTGCCAACAAGTTTAATATGTAATTTGGCAATACAGTTTTGTTTTGGTTCTGTGGCGGATTTTTCATGTCGGGCTCAGGCCTGGCCCGCAGCTGTTAANCAAAAAAAAAAAAAAAAAAATACAATTAACCGGTGTCTTGGGGAATTGAACCCGTAGTTGAGGGCCGAAGTGCCGTTTCATAACAGCCATTGGGCTAATTTGGTTTTCATTGATTATAGTTATGTATTATCAACTTATTAGATTTTTTATAATTGATTAGATTTATTATTGAGGTTCTACTTTGCTTACACTTAATTGAGGTTGATTTCAGGAATTTTTTAATTCAGTTAATTATTTATTTATTGGTTGTGCAAATATAGTAAAATAATTTAATGATTGCACATATATAAATAAATATTTCAATTATTTCGTTTAAATTTGTTTTGGTACATCTCGTGTTCCTATTTGAAATTTGTCTAATATCAAGATGATTTAATTGAAGCAAGAAGTTGCAAAAGTGACCTCTCTTGTGTAGATTTATTTGTCAAAGGTTTTAGATGTTTGTATTTGTATATTTTCATGCGAGTATTTAGTCGGCCCAAAGGAAGATTAATACTTGGCAGAAATATATTAATACTTGTGGTAATAAATATGTGACAATATATAGTTATATCCATGTGAATAATATGTCTTTCAAAAGAGAGACTATTTTTTTGACAGGAATTTTGTCAATATTTGATTACTACACAAAGGCGACCACTTGCAAATTAATATTACTGTCCAAAGACTTGATATTGATGTTGTGCTAGGTGCCTTGAGATGTTACTAAGCTTATTTAAAATTGTATGATTGATGTGAGTATGTTGATTAAGTTATTATTATTCTCTGTTAAGTTATGATATATGGTACTTATATATCTGCTAATACCAACAACATTCCTAAGGTTAAGGGTTTTATTATTATTTTTTTTATCCCGCTAAAGATTTATATTTAAGATGGGGAATGGATATTTTTTGAGGATGTTGAGTTTGGGGGGAGAAATAAGGCTAAGGACATTATCTTTGAGGAAGAATCATTTTCGATTTCTACTACTGCTTCTGACAATGTGCAGGTCTCTATTCCTGTAATTAGTCAAGAAGTAGATTTGGAACCTCAATAGGATAATGTCAAGAATCTCTCAACTCAAACTAGTTTAGTTATTCAGGATGAACAAGCTCAACAACCTCAATAGCTTATGTCATTAAGGAGATACACTTGAGATTAAAGAAATAACATTTTGGATGATTATGCTTTCTTCAAGAAAATAAAGGCAATAATGACTTGAAAGAAAGTGATCTTATTGCATCAGTAGCATATTTTGATCTTGCATTTCATTAGATGGATATAAAGACGACGTTTCTCAATGGTGGCATTGATGAAACGATCCATATGGTACAACCAGAAAGCTTTTGAGGTCGATGACCTGAAGAAAATGGTTTGTAATCTAAAGAAATCTATCTATGGACTCAAACCGGCATCTCGTCAGTGGTACCATAAATGTCATCAGGTAGTAATCTCATTTGGTTTTGAGACGAAAGTTGTTGATAATTGTGTGTATCATAAATTCAGTGGGAGTTTGTATGCCCGGGTCTTTACAAGACTATATATATCTCTTATTGTTGGTATAGTAGATAGATATTTAAGTAAATCTAGTATAGATCGTTGGAAAGCAGCCAAACGGGTCATAGGATACTTACAGAGAACTAAAGATTACATGCTCACTTACAGAAAATCAGATCATTTGGAGGTCATCGAGTATATTGATTCTGATTTTGGTGGATGTCAAGACAACTGATTTTGTAGCTTGTTATGAGACATCCAATAATGGAATATAGTTGCAAAAATGTCACTGAGCTGCATATTATTGAGAACGTAGAAAGACCACTAAAGTTTTATTGTGACATCAATTCAGCAGTATTATATTTCAATTACAGTAGGAACTTAACTAAGTCAAAGTATATCGACATAAAGTTCCTAGTTATAAAATAAAGAGTACGGAGTGCACAAGTTGCTATAGAACATGTAAGGACAGACTCAATGATTGCGGATCCGCTTACTAAAGGTCTAATACCCAAGGTCTTTCATGAACATACTGTTCAAATGGGTGTGACACAATTTCAGGATACTTGGTTTTAGTGGGAGTCTGTATTAATTGTTCTATAGACATATTGTATATGTGTGTTTGGATATTTCTGATCAGATATAAAGTATTCGGTGTATTATACTCTGTAATTTTGGTTTTATATTGATCTCACTATGGAATAAAGTGGCCAGTTGAAAATAGGCATGTAAGATCACATTACATGTAATTTTCATGCTACACTTCCATGATTGATCCATGTCATTTGATTGTATTGATATGTGTGATTATTGATGGGTTGATTCATGCTAAAAATGATGAAGGCCTCTTTAGTCCTATGTCATACGATTAATGGACGAGATTGGTAAAGGATACTCTTGTTTGTGACAACAAAGTTTGAGCTCATAAAGTAGTACACATTTGTTCGGTTGCATATGTAGTCCAAGTGGGAGATTGTTAGAAATATTTTATTGGACAACATATGTAAATTAAATGTGTATAGTTGTCATAATATTATTCAATTAAAGTGATCTACTAATTTGTAATTTTGAATAAAGAGAGTATCAAATTGTTATGGATTTAAAAGTGTGATACCATTATGTGATTTTCTGTTTGTTGAGGGACCGAACTGAAAATCAATATTTCTTATTTATTTGGTTATGGCCCCAAACGACGAAAAGATACGAGCAGATTTATGAAGGGGTGCTTTCTCTCTTTAAAGCACTCACCTTATCACTTCAGAAGATTAAATATAACAAAATCATATATCCAATACAAACACTACAGATCAAAATCTGCTATAAGGTTCGATCGTTTGGAAGTCCATACCAGTCCAACAAGATCGTTTGGAAGAACACAACACACGAGAATTATCAAGCAAATGAATTCATGAAGTACGGTACGCTTCCGCTTTTATTCGGTTTTGATTCTCAATTATTCGATATGAATGCTCCTGGGATAAAACGAAGTTTGTTTCGCATAAGGCTAAAATTTTCCAACATAAACACCTATATATATAAAAAAAATTGGTTACTTGCTATTAATTAACCAAACTGAACGGCACCGTGACAAAAAATTCGGTGCGGTTTCGACTCAACTTCTTCTCCAAATTGTAGAACTTTGGAAAATTTTTGATTTTCGATTTTATGTTGTTGGGTGCGGTTTTCCACTGAATTGCCCCGATGCTCACCCCTACTTCCAAGTTCTAGCCTTCTAGGATTTCTCACGGGCTATATTCTTGGTAAATTGAATGCCCAAATGTCGAGTATAATGGAGTTTCATAATTCATAAATACTTCGTGGGAGAGTAGTCTCAACAGAGCCCTATACAGGACTTCATTTAAGATGATCGTGAAAACCCACCATAAAGTTCTTATGCGCTTTATTAGTTTGAGGATATCTTATTGAACACAATTCATCATCCTAACGGCCTTGGGAATCGTCCTTCTCTGTCATATCCCATTCACATGTTTCATGATCAAACTCATACTTTCTATCACCTTATCTAGACCTTGATACATCACACGTGTGAGCTTACGAACTGAGACTGGTCAAACATTCCTCCAATAGACGTGTTTCTTTGCACTCGACCAATAACTTTGAGAAAATTTTGGGTTAGAGATTTTATCTTGTGCTATGTGAAGAGAAATTCGCAGGTCATAATGGTTCTGCAGCTATGCCATAATACTCGCATAAACACAAGCAGCTTGGAAGTAAAAGAAACTAGTGTTGACTGTTGATGTAATACTACAGCTGTTTTTTCCCTGGGACAGCCTAAGTCGCAAAATCTTTTCAAAAGTTTATTCTGTAGCTCAAATATTCATGATCAATATCTGCCAAATAACATTGTATATAAATCTACCCCATAAATTGAGAGAGA
>BKCP01002447.1:1080384-1106361 GCA_008636005.1 Striga asiatica
AAAAAAAGAAGAAGCATTCTCTTCTTCTTCCTCGAAAACCAGTGCCTCAGGCAAATTTTAATCCAACAATTCTCATATGCGGTGGTGTTTGAGAACGTTAACACGTCGGCATCTCGGGACGGAGCAAGTCAATTTTTTCTTCTTCCTCGCGCTTACCTGACTTCTCGTGCCTCTCCAAAACCTTCTTCTCGTCCTCACCGTCGCGTCCCGTGGTCTCGACCGTGGAGGAGCAGATCTCGTACACCCAAACATTCTAGCTGCCGGCGTCGGAGTTGGGGCAGCTATGCGATCAAATTAATTTTATGTATATGTATGTATACAAGCATCGATGAAAACTCGATCAGGTTCAAAATATGTGCAATTAATATTTTAATGTAGAAGGTTTATAAAGAGAGAGGTGTGCCGTGATTATCTCGTCCCATGATTTTAATTTTGCTAATAAAATAGTTGTTTTAATTTTGCTAATAAAATAATATGTCAATATATTTTCTTGAATATATCATGCATGGCGTAATTTTATCTACTAATAAAGGGAACTTTACCATGAGCCTTTTTTCTTTACCATGTTTTTATACAAAAAATTTCATTCAAAGTGGATTTTTTTTTGTTAACTATAGTTAATTTGAAAAAAGATTGTATGGTTAATTGTTAGTGGGGTTTTGAATTTATATTAAAATAATATTTAAAATAAAATAATTAAAGTTGATTTGATGTAAAAATAGAAAAAGGATGATATGAAGTAATGGTTAGTTAAATTTATGTGAGTAGATGAATAGTGAATTAAGGTAGATGTGATGTGTAAGAATAATTGGATGATATTATTGAATTATAATGATAATATTTAGGATATTGGAGTTGCGTTAAAGTTTAGTTAAATTTTGAGTTGAATGAAATTTTGAGTGAATTTTTTTGTATATAAACATGTAAACAAACACCGTGTGTTTTTTTTTTAATATAAAATGTATAGTAAAATAAATTATTTATTAATAGAATAATATAGTTCTTATCAATTAAGTAAAATATAAATATAATGAAAATATATCGTATTGTATTTTTAAAAAACAATGAAATCAAAGCTTTGTTCATGAAGTTGGAGGTAATCTCTTTGCATCCATTAATAAGTATCATGTATTAAAATGAGTATCATTTTGTTTATTCGAGTTTAGTAGCTCTTGATCAAGCTCGTTCTTGTTTAAGAAACGAACTCACTTGTTTTGGTCGGACTCGTTTAATAAACGAGCAAAAAACTTGGCTTGAGCTCGACTTATTCAAGTTTGTGAAAGCTCGACTTGATTCATGTAATAAACTTAACTCTTAAACGAGTCGTTTAAAACAAGTTTGCGTCGACTATTTCATTTAAAATTCATATAAAAAAAGATTGACGGGCTGGTGACAAACAAACTTTGCTCGGATGTCTAATTTTACAAACGAGCTTGATTAGGTGTTCTAAATTTCTAAATGGTTCGTTTAGGTAAAGGACGAATCGAGGTTGAACTTTTACAAATCGAACCAAATTGTGTTTCGCGAACTATTCATTTCATTTAATTATTTTACTTTAAGTGGACGATAAATGGTGTCATTGGACATTGAAACTAAGGGTATGCTTGTTTACAAATTATTTCATTCTCATTCAACTAGTACGTGGCCCGTGCGATGCACGGGAAAATAATATTTTGATTGTATTATAAATTAAATAAATAAATAACATTAATCATGATTTATCCATTATTTATAAATTAAACCGGGTTGGACACAGTCCGACCGAATGGACCGAGAACCGGTTTATAACCGATTTAGTGCGCTTGAATAAAATATTTGCTATCGAATCCGCCAACACCAGTATGTTGGACTGGTAAGATCGATACAATTTTCTAAACAAATTTTGTTACATGAAAAATTATTTTAAATGAAATTACATATTTAAATAAAACAGAGATTTATAAATTGTTTATCAATTAGTTTAAATATTTGAATTTATAAATTGTTTAGATATTTAAGTAACATTTTTTATTTAAATTTATTACAAAAAGTATATATATATATATATATATATATTTTAAGTATTATGTATTAAAATCTGAACAACCACAAGACGGTCCGATTATGAAAACCTTATATTTACCGTACATTAATAAAAATGATAATGAAATAAATATTTTGTTCACATAAATAATAATAAAATGATATATAAATATTCATAAATCATTAATCATGTTGTCATAAAAGCATTGTTAATATGATTATTTGAAGTTTGAACTACATCACATTCACGTAATAAAGTATATTCAATATTAAAATTTATATTTAGGTTCAATAATCAATTTGGTCTGGTCAAACTGATACATAACTTAGTTACCTCGGACCAACCAAGTTATGTCAAGTTTTTTTACTATTTTAAATATCACCTAAAAGTAATTCAATCAAAGTGGGCAGTACCCTAATTCAATCACCCGATTGATCCAAAGTAATTTTCTTATTTTCTTTAAATATAATATTTAATTTTATAAAATAAAAATATTTTATGATTCATATGTCTACACCAAATGATAGTATATTAAGATTATAAATTATATATTCAAAGATGAACTATTTATTTTTATTTTATGCATATTAATAAAAAATAAATATAGTAATTTTAAAAAAATTAAGATTAATTGATTGGGTACGCAATTTAAAAAATATTTTTAGCATTCAATATATATATATTTAATATGATTGAATTTTTGGATTAAAATATATATATTTAAAATAATTTTATTATTAAAAGTCAAAAAGAAAAGATGCCATAAATATTACAACTTTGAAAAGTTTGTAACCATTAATTTATGAACCCTCCGATTTTAAATGATTTATAATTTTTGAAACATGATACGTGCATTTAAAACCCAATAATTTAGGAACCATCCAATTTTTTGATAATGAATTAAAATTAAAATGTAAAATGTAAAAGTTGCTGAAAATAGTATATAATAAATGTGGTTGACTTTTTTCCTTACTACTATTTATGGTAAATGTTAATTCTTATTATATATATACAGATTTATACTCAAAATCTAACTCAACTTTAACCCAACCCCACTATTTTTAATATTATTCATATAATTAAATTATACAAACCAATCATTCTTACACATAACATCAACTTTAATTCACTATTCACCCACTCACATAATTTTAACTACCTATCATTTCCAATCATTTTCAATCATTCATCTCCTACTTTTACATCAAATTAATTTTAATCATTTTATTTTAAATATTATTTTAATATATTATTAAAATTCCACTAACAACTAACCATACAACCTTTTTCAAAATTAACTATAATTAACCAAAATAACTCATTTTGAATAAATTATTCCATAAACAAGCGCCCCTAAGGCTATGTTTGGTTCAACGTAGGGAAAGGGAGGGGAGGGATTTTAATGGAGGGGAGGGAAGGGGAGGGGAGGTGATGTAAAATCATTTTACCTTGTTTGGAAGGATTTTGTTGGAGGGGAATGAAGGGAAAATGGCAAACCTTGTTTGGTTAGATAAAGAAAGGGGAGGGAAAATAATGTTAGAATGACAAATGTATCCTTAATGATGTTAAAATAAAAATTAAAATATTATATATGACAAGGATAAAATTGTAATTGAGTGTCTTAATATTTTCCCTCCCCTCCAAATTCCCCCAAAATTGGAGGGGGAGCCATTTTCCTCTGCACATCAATTAGAGGGGAAAATCTCATCCCCTCCCCTCCACAAAAGAGTGAACCAAACAGAAGAAAATTAAAAGTTTCCCTCACCTCCCTTCCCCTTCTCTCTCATTCCCTTGAACCAAACACTACGTAAATATATTCAAATTATATACATACAACAATATAAGCAATCATGATATCAAATTTATTCAAATAACATCTAAATAAAGTCCTTTAAATAAGAAAATAATTGATGCTACTATTTTGAGTACACTTTTTACTTTTTAGTTGTGCTGTTGACCGTCCCAAAATTTGTTCCAAATCACAGACAGCGAGAACACAGCTCATGTCATCATAAGTCATAACCTTACAAAACCCTACAAAATTTACCAATAAAACCCCGCCGCTGCCATTTCCCCTCATCTCTTTCAATTTTCCCCCATTTTTGCCTTTTTAGGGGTTTTTTCATTCTTTATCTTCAATTTGTGTGTTTCGTCCTTCTACCTCGATTCGCCATGAGCAACCCCGGTAAAAACAACTTTGACATGTCCAACTTGGACCTGTCTCTCCCCGCCGCCGCCGCCGGTATTTTCACCGTTTCGCCGAATTCTATTTACTTCGTGTGTGTGTGTGTGTGTGGGGTTTGGATTTGAAGGTTTGATGTTGATTTCCTGTGCAGCTTTGAGTGAGGAGGATCGCTCTGATTTAATGAATGCGCTCAAGGTTTTTTGATTTTTCAGTTTTTCGCCTCCTTTTGTTGTTGCCACTTGATTTTATGATGTTTTTTTGTTGATTGAGGTTTACAAACGTGCGCTGTAGGATAAACTGAGCAATCTGGCTGGGCAGCACGCAGAAGTTATGGAGAAACTGACACCGAACGTGCGGAAGCGCGTCGAGGTGCTTAGGGAGATTCAGGTCTGTGTTGATTTTAATGTTGTGTGTGTGCGTGCGCGTGCGCGTGTTTTTCTTGTTTTGTTTCTTAAATTCACTACCACAAGAGATTGAAGATTATATGAATATTGACATAGGGTTATTAATTGGAATATCACCTATGACTGTTTAATTGGCTGTCTGAACTTTTTTCTGGTTTTCAGTTCATGTTTCTTAGGTTCAGTTGTATGTTGGCATAAAACCCTGTATTTTACCTCTGCTTGTTTTATTATGGTGATTATGGTTTTGATTAATGATTTGGTTCCTTATTGGTTTTTGATATCTGATATGTAAGAGAACATTAAATTATCTACCTTAAACCTTTTTTGATTTCTGATATCTGTCAACTTTGTCTTGGGCTGTATTTTATGACCTTCCTGTATACAAATTAGCTACTTTGGTGCTGGGCCTCCATTATCCATGAGGTTATGCTTAAAAATCTGTAGTAGCTGCACTGTGAGAGTAAATAGATCTGGTTTAATTGATGATGAAGTTCACCAACTTGACTAGTGAAGAAAAGTGGTCATGGTCAACTGACCAGGCCAAGCATATTGCATGATTATAGATTAGTTTGGTCACATTTGAATCCAAATATTTGCTAGTCTGAGGTTTAATTAACTTTGGATTCGAGTTGATCTATGACTGGGTTAATGTAATTTGTATTCCATACTAGGACTACATATTTCCAGATAGGATGTATACTTCTTGTGAGACACGGGGATAATTGTTGTTGTGGTCTTGTAACACGACTTTTCATTGACAGGGCCAACATGATGAGCTAGAGGCTAAGTTTCTCGAGGAGAGAGCAGCACTTGAAGCGAAATACCAGAAACTTTATGAACCATTGTATACAAAGGTACGTACATTCTTATAAGCTCAGTACTTCTTATATGCTGCAAAAGTAGGAACATTCTCATAACTGGAATATTTTTTCGTATGTTATTTCTATTTTAAGGATTGATTCCCATTTGAACCAGATCACACACACACACACACAATTTAAGGATGTTGTGTTTGGTGGGTAGAATTTCGTCTATAACAAATCATTTTTTCTTTCATTTTCAAAAAATGTGCAGCGCTTTGAGATTGTAAATGGTGTTGTGGAAGTTGAAGGAGTGACCGATGCTTCAGCGGACCAGGGAGACGATAAAGCAAACAAGGGTAAACCAAGACTAGCTTATCATCTATTTTTCTAACTGCCCAACTACAGTTGTATAAAAATTTCATAATGGGCTGTATGGTGGTTATCTTGAGATACCTTACTGCCTTTCTGTATCTGGTTTATTTACAAGTAAACTGGTTTATTTATCTTCCCAGATAAAGGTGTGCCCGACTTCTGGCTGACAGCAATGAAGACAAATGAGATATTGGCTGAGGAGGTTGCCTTTTTACCCCAATACTCTATTTTTTGTGCTCTGATGATGATGCTGAAGACTCTTTTTCCTTGTTTAGATTTCAGAACGTGATGAAGATGCTTTGAAGTTTCTCAAGGATATCAAGTGGTCTAGGATTGACGATCCCAAGGGTTTCAAGCTCGAGTTCTTTTTTGATACGAATCCATTCTTCAAGAATACCGTGCTTACAAAAACATACCATATGGTTGATGAGGATGAGCCGATACTAGAAAAAGCAATAGGGTAATTTTTTATTCAATATCTCAGACATTCTAGCTTGTATTTTACTTTGTTTGTTTTTCTTTTCTTCCTCCCACCATTGTTGGAAAATTTACTGAAGTGGGTTTTGATTTGTATCTAAAATTGGATATATCTTGCAGGACACAGATCGAATGGTATCCAGGCAAATGCTTGACTCAAAAGATTTTGAAGAAAAAGCCAAAGAAGGGGACAAAAAATGCTAAGCCAATAACAAAGACTGAAAAGTGTGAAAGTTTTTTCAACTTCTTTAGCCCACCAGAGGTTCCGGAAGATGAAGAGGACATCGATGAGGATGAGGTGAGGGTGGTTATTTCACCACATGCTAATTTTTTTCACTAGAAACCTGAATCTGCTTGATCTTTACCATCCATGTTCAATTATACTTCTCTGGTGTTATTTGTCTTGATAGGCTGAAGAACTCCAGAATTTAATGGAGCAAGACTATGACATTGGGTGAGTCTCATTTTCCATTTTAAGATTAGTACATAATTAAATGAAACATGAGAAATCTTTGTTTACTCATGCAGTAAGACCTTATATATTATATCTTTCCTCTACCCACTAATAATCTGTTCATACAAACATAACTTTACTCTCTACAGCTCAACTATTCGGGATAAGATTATTCCTCACGCTGTGTCATGGTTCACTGGGGAGGCTGCTCAAGATGATGAACTTGATATGATGGAGGATAATGATGTTGATGATAATGAAGATCACGAAGATGATGATGATGATGAGGAAGAGGATGAAGATGAGGACGATGAGGATGATGATGATGAAGACGAAGCTCCTGTCAAGTTCTCAAAGAAGGTAAAATAGAGCAATCTTAAAATGGCAGTTCAATTTTATTTTAGCTTCAGAATTCAACTTGGGGTGATTTTTTTTTCTCTACTTGTTGCACGAGAAACTTCAGTCATCTCGACCGAAGGTATGAAAAATCTCTATATAACTCATCTGTTTAATGCTCTGTAGTGTTCATTTATGTGTTTTATCGAGCTTGTTGGGATTTTTATTTATTTATTTATTTATTTTTGTAACAGAGAGGTGGGGCGGGGCTAGCTGTGGAAGGTGCGCTGGGCGAACGCCCTGCCGAGTGCAAGCAGCAGTAAAGCTGATGATTTTGCAAATTTTTTGGTCCATGCATGTTCGTCTTTACGGATTGGCATCGGTTTTATGGTGGTTGAATGGATTTTTTTATTTGGGAGTCTTATATTTATTAGATCATATACTTTATTTGGTTTTGGTTCGATCTATTTTTTCTGTATGATGCTTTTGCTGAATGAATGGGGTTGTGCTTGTGGGTTTTGTATTATAATGAGTTGAGTTGCTTCTATGAATTTTGGGAAACGAGATTGATTTAAAGGATGTGATACATTAAGCAACGAGTCTTGTACATTTTTAAACTATTTTTACAGAACTATATTTTTTTAATGCTGTTTGTTATATATGAGAAAATTACAGACCTAAATTTTCTAATATCAAAGTTTTCAAGTGCTAACTGCTAAGTAGGATTGGAGAAACGTTGAAGGGGGTAATGTCAAAATCTTTGCAAGAAAATTCTTGCATAACACTTGCCAATATAATGAAAAAAAGCAATCAAATAAAATCATTCAAACAATAAATATTAATATATTTGTAATTAAAAAAAATCTTGTAAAATGTGCAAATAAAATGAGATTTGTATTTGGATGGATTGGATTAATGAAATTTGTATTTGTGAAAATTGTATTTAGATGGAGTAATATTCTCCTATAAACGAAAATTTAATGATTAGCACATGAAATGAAAGCCTAAAAGCGACCAGTTGGCAAGCCAAGGCCATAAAAATCCTTTCAATAATAGAAGTCAAATTCAATCTTATTTGAAGCATACAATACATGTAAGTCATTATAAACATCTCCTTGAGTGGACAATCATAGTTAGTGGTTTAAAGTTGTTATCTATTACAGAAATCATATTTGTTTCAAAACACAATATTGTGAATCTCAGGTTTTCCTGGGCAAAACTCAAAATGGCAGCAGCTTATGCAGCTCTACTTTCTCTTATGCACACCATAGACCAGATACAGAGTCACCCCTACCCTCCGATTTCTCTCAAAAAAACTTATATACTAAATCGCTAACCGAGAACATATCTTTGTTGTTGGACTTTCCGGAAAACTATTCATTCCTCGACAGCAAACAAGCAGATGCTTTGGAGGGACGTATTGGCAATGCAGCCTATGAGGCAGAGGATATGATGGAATCCCGTATAGTCGATCAAGTTTTTCAAGCTGCTTTCTCGAGTCATGGAAATAAATTCAGGCTCATTAATTTCTTGACTGCTCTTTGTACAGCCACAAGAAGAAGTCATGCTGAAAACATTGGTTGCAAAGACGACATGCTGGAGAAAGTGATGGGAAATATGAGTCTAATCGCGAAAGACGTAAAGGAGACAATGGCCAAAGTTGTGGAAATAGTGAAGGAACAAGGTGATCTTGGGAACCAAGTCCTTCAGCTCACAGTTGTGTTGTATGATAAGGGTGAGAATATAGTGACTGAGAGCTTTGTAAGCTAGGCTGCTTCACATATAAACATCATATTCTCACTGATTCTCCCATTTCCCACTTTTCACTCATTCTACATTAAGGACATTTGTGTTTTGTATGTTTCATTTTGTTAGATAGTAATTTGTGTTACAAATTTACAATATATTATGATTCAAGTTAATATTATTTAGTGACAGTTTGTTTTTATACTATGTCAACAGCCACAAAGGTGAGAACCTTAAAAGGTAGTTTTTCTTTTTTCTTTATTATTATTATTATTATTATTACAGTTTCTGAAAAAACAACCAATTGCATCCACCTTGATAGATAGAGATAGATCATAGATAGAGCAGTTGGCCATATGGTCATAAATGTCTTCAATAATGGAAGCCAAAGTTGTGATTTTTAGTCAAACCATACATCTAATTGGTCATAAAAAGTTGTGCTTTAGTGAATGCATACAACAAGTTGGTCATAAAAAAATGTGCTAACTGAAATCATACAGCTAAAGGTCCCAAATCTCACCCTTTTCACTGAAATGATCTTTTGTGCTTTCAGTTCTCTATCTATCTGTAACATTTGACAGTAGAAAACTTAATGGCAGCAGCTTATGCAGCTTTAGTTTCTGTTAGCCAAACTATCCAACACCTCCAAAAAAATCCTCTCCCTCGAATATCTCTTGACAAACCACAAACCGAGTCTCTAACCGAAAATGTAGCTTTCTTGATCGATTTTCTCGAACGTTATTCGTTCGCCGACACCCAAGAAGGGGTCTCTATGGAGGGACGCATAGCCGATGCAGCTCACGAGGCAGAGGATCTGATCGAATCTCATTTTGTCGATCAGATTGAAGTTCCTCATGGAGAAGAAAATCCCAATCCTAATGGTGATTTTTTAGGTCAAAGTCTGCAGAAAGTGACAGATAAAATGGAGCTCCTTAAGAATGAAGTCACACAGATTGTTAATAAAGGGAAGTTGTTTCTAATGAGAAACTATTCAATTCCTGCTTCGGCTGCTTCTGCTACAGGTTCATTAAGATCTTCTTCTTCTTCTTCATTGGGGCACGTGACAATGGTGGGACGTGATGATGTCATGATTGACGTCATGGACAAGCTGACAAACGGGGAATCGGGTCGCCACGTCATCCCGATTGTAGGCATGGGCGGCATTGGTAAGACCACTCTTGCTAAAAATGTGTTTTTGAATCCGCTTATAGTGCAGTACTTTGATTTATGTGGTTGGGCTACAATTTCTCACGACTACGATTGTAAAGGAATTCTCTTAGAAGTCCTTCTTTCTCTGAAAACCATAGAGAAAAAGGAGGATTCGAGCCAAATAACCGAACATGAATTAGGACAAAAATTGTACCAAACTTTATCAGGAAGAAGGTATTTGGTGGTGTTAGACGATATGTGGAGCATCGAGGCATGGGATAAAGTGAAATTCTACTTTCCCGATTATAATAACGGGAGTAGAATAATCGTGACCACTCGTCTTTTGAACTTAGCTTCTCAGCTGAGTGGCTCTCGTGGCCTCGAGATGAGCTTTCTCGACGAGTCTAACAGCTGGAATCTTTTCACAAAATGTGTTTTTCGAGAAGAAGAAACTCATCATCTCGAATTCGAGGAAATAGGAAAGAGAATCGCGAAATCTTGCCGAGGACTTCCATTGTCCATCACAGTGATTGGAGCTCTTCTGTCGAAGCACAAGCATTCGATTGAGTATTGGGAACACGTGCTGGCAAATTTGAACCGAGTCTTGAATTCTGAGGAAAACGAGCATTGTTTAAAGATACTGCGCTTGAGTTACGTGGAGTTACCCATTCACCTAAAGCCCTGTTTTCTTTACCTGGGCTTTTTTCGAGAGGACAGTGAGATTTCTAAGTCTAGGCTCGTGAAGTTATGGGCTTCGGAAGGTTTTCTCAAACCAGTTAACGGCAAATGTTTGGAAGTGGTAGCTGAAGACTACTTACAGGAGCTTGTGGATCGAAATCTGGTCTTAGTTCATAAGCGCTGGTCTATTGGGAGTATTAAAATCTGCAAACTACACGATCTTTTGCGAGACCTTTGCTTAAAAGAAGCTGAGAAGAGCAAATTTCTCTGTATCGTGCATCCACGTGATCCTAATGTCCGAAAAGAAATCGAAACCCAACGGCGAATATGTTTTGATGACTCGACGATAAACGAGGAATTCGATTTCGGTCAATTGCAATCTTTTTCGCTCCGTTCGTTGATATGGCCTTTAGGGACTGGGACGATTAATTTACGGCGTGTTAACTGTAAGTTACTGCGGGTACTAACTGTAGTGGCTTACAACACTTGTGATCCACCGGATTACCTCTCGGCCAACACGCGTTTTCTCGAATTTTTCTGCACCAACATTCACCGAGTAGCTTCTTCATTTCTCGGCTTTTTGTGTCAGCAGCTGATGTCATTAAACCGGGATCCGAACCCGACTCGACTTGTCGACATCTGGAAGATGACTCAGCTTAGGCACGTCAACTTGAATAGATTCCGAGTCATCCCGAGTTCGTCGGTAGTTTTGGAACACTTGCAATCACTCAAGGGAGTCGTGAACTTTAAGTTTTGTGGAGGTTTTGTCGAGCAAATCCCGAATATTAAAAAGTTGGCGATAGAATATGACGAGCAGTCCTCACTCGATGAGGATTATGGGCTCGAATATCTCGACCGGCTAACTAAGCTCGAAAGCCTTTGCTGCAACATTGATAAAACGGTTCGTGGGAAAGATTTGGGAAGAAGCCTTAGATTCCCGGTTTTGCTCAAGAAGTTGACTTTAGGCGGGACGAATCTCGGTTGGGAAGAGATGGGGAGGAAAATCGGGAAGCTGCCAAATCTTCAAGTGCTTAAACTGTGTGACGATGCATTTATAGGACACGTGTGGGAAACAGTCGATGGAGATTTCTTGCAACTCAAGTACTTGAAAATCGCCTACTGTAGTGGTCTGAAAAGATGGGAGGCTGACAGCTCGCATTTTCCGAGCCTCGAGAAGCTTGTTCTTGTCGGGCTATTCGGTCTGGAGAAGATTCCTCGGGAGATTGGAGATATACCGACACTTGAGTCGATACGTGTGACTGATTGCCCATCTGTTATACATTCTGCTAAGGTGATATTAAATGAACAACATGAGCTTGGGAATGAAGGCTTTCAGCTCTCTTTTGGGGAATGAATAATTCTTGGATTTTTTATTGGGTTAGTTATGGTTGTTTTGACAGATCTTCTCTTTTAGACCATTTTTTGCACTACACATTGGATTTGTCTGTTGTCCAACTGTGAAATTTTTGCACTACAGATTGGATTCAACTAACACTACTGATCATATGGAATACTGGGAATACATGCCTTTGAAAACTTAAACTCAATCTTCGACTCAGAGGATAATGAGCATTGCTTTCACATATTGTGCATGAGTTACAAGGAGTTGCCAGTACATCTAAAGCCTTGTTTTCTTTATATGGGAGTTTTTCGGGAAGACAGTGTTATTCCTACGNTTCAGAAGACACACGGATTAATATCTCGAAGCATCGTTAAACTATGGGTTGCCGAAGGATTTCTCAAACCAATTGGCAGCAAAATTTTAGAGATAGTTGCAGAAGAGTCACATAAGGGACGTTGTGGACAGAAATCTGATCTTAGTTGACAAATTTGGGTCCACACTAATCCACGATCTCCTAAGGGAAGTATATGCTTAAAATAAAACATCAAGGAACTGAATATAGTGCACAAGAAGCAACCTTTTTGTGATAATGATTATTGTCTCGACAATCTCTGCCGACTGAGCAAAAAGAAGGAAAAAAACTTCGACATGTAAGTAAAATGCAAGTAAAAAGAGTGGAACATGATTCATTAAAATATTGTTTGATACAATACAACCATATCGAATTGATATTAAGAAAATAAAAGTAGGTAAGGTGAGTAATATTTTTTGTTTCAAAATGTATAATAATAATTTATTTTAACTGTTAATTAATTATTTTTTTTTAATGAGATTGTAGAGCGAAAATTGGCATAAAATAAAATTTAAAATTCTTTTACTCCAATTCACAATTCTAATTCTAATGACATAAATTTCAACTAATCAAACACAAAATAGAACAATCTTATATCAAAATACCCAAATTTCTGCAGGACCATATTGGAATTAAGTGTATTTTTGGCTTCCATTTAGTAATTAACGAAAACTTTCGGGCAAAACAACACATCAATGATGCATCCCTATAAAAACTTCAAAATTTCAACTCTCTGAGTCGGAGAAACCAGAAAAATCCCGAATGGTTGTTCCCTTCGCTTACGGTGTTGTACGTCCAGTTTCCGCTCCATGGATCCGGTTAAGCCGCTCCACAAACCCGTTTCTCCCCTGTAGAAAAGGTTCATTTTCCGTTTCGAGAAATGGGCCCTCTCGTTGGAAGAGTACCCTCCACGCTTCCCTTCAGCCAAGTCGGTATTCTTTTCATCCATTGATTTTGATTGATCGTTCGTAGTCAAGTTTTGTTTGAGTTTTTCCTATTTTAGTTAATTTTTTCGTTAATTATATTGTTAGTTGAAATTGAGGCTTTTGAAGGTCATAGAACGAGTACTTTATTGAGTTGTTCGCTTACTTTTGAGTTCTTCTGTTGGATGGTGAGCTTGGTTTTTGAGAATTATGAAAGGTGTTTATATATATATATATATATATATATATATATATAGGATGTTAGAAATATTGGCCTTAAGCAATTAACCAGTGGATAGCTGATTGTATTAGCGGATAACGAATAGCGGATTGTATTAGTTGGTTTGACTAGTGGATTCAATTAGCGGTTTGCAAAATAAGCATTTGGTAACTGGTGGAAAATTATAGTTGTTATGTTCTATTGTTTGTTTGTTTGTTTTTTTTCTCTAATCATCTCTTCCCCAAAACGCTGGTCTTTAAGCTTTTTCAGAATTAGCGTTTTGAGTCCAAGAAGCTAATAAAAAAAGTTTGTTACCAAACAAACTAATTAGCGGATTTGATCTATGAATGAGGTTCAATCTGCTAATTTAGCACCAATCCGTTATATAAAAATGAGTCCGTTATAATTGTTGAAACTGTGGCTTTGGAATGTTGATGGATGCTAAAAACAAGGAAAAAATTCGATCCGACAATGCCCCATCTTTTCTACGTTAAATCAACACACACCCACATGTGAGGCAGATTTTTACTGTTGAATCAACACACACCCATGTGGGTGTGTGCGTGCATGAGTGTGTGTGATTCAACTTTAAAAAATCGGTACCCTTACTGGTAGGATCGAATTTATCATTCCAATTGTTTTATTGTTATTTTTTCTTGCTGTATAGGATTTAAGGTGTACAATTACATAGTGAACAGAAGCTTGTAATGAATGTCTGTTTGGGTGGCAGAAAAAAAGTAATGCATAGTCTATGCTTTAAAGTTTCTCCAATTTATCAAGCATTGAGCTTTAAATGGTACCTTGATGCATAAAGATATTAGTTGGATATTGTGTGTGTTGCACAAGTTTGAGCTTAATGGTCCTGTATGAGAAAACAATTTAATTGAAATGTGACCCGAAAAAGAATCCCCAGTAGTAGTGTAGTCTGAAATTGTTGTGTGTATGCACTTTAATCTTCAGGGCTCTTCATTAGTCTTGAAGGAACAGAAGTGTTTTGAATATAAGCTTGATTTGCGATTAAATTTTTTCTTCTTGTTTGATGGGTGTTTTAATTAACATTAAATATGAAAAAAAGAAAGTTGTCATGATGGTTATCATTTGAGTGCTTGCCAAATTGATATTGGAAATGTGACAGGGTGACTTAATCATATGCATTTTATATCATTTCTTAACTAATAATCTTGCGTATTGTATGTATACTATGTTTGATCGTGAATAAATTATGAAAATATGGATACTATTACTCATTTGCATATTATTTGGGTCATCGTATGATTAGTTTCTCTACGAATGCCCCTTTCGTAATCGAATATGCAATCAAAACTGTGTCCCTTTGCCTAATTATTCATTGAGGTGAGGACTTGGGGTGGGTGTTTCATATTCTTTTCCTCCTTTTCTTCTAAGGCTGGAAAGTGGAAAGTTTATTCAAATTTATACAGGGTTTAATTAATTGCTTTTCTTGCGAATTTTACAGGTTCTGTAAGTGTTTCAAATGGAGCCATTGACCAATCGGAAATCATTTTCATAGGAACCGGGACTAGTGAAGGGATTCCGCGTGTTAGCTGCCTTACTAACCCTAATAAGACATGTCCAGTAAGTCTATTGGACTAATGCCAATTTTCTGCATTATTTTCTTAAACGATTCTATGGCATTGGTCAGCAATGAGGTGGAATACTAAACAACTCATTTTTTTTTATTATTTATGTTTTTGTAAATTAATAGGTTTGCACCATGCAGAACCGTGACTTTTGCTCCTTTCTCTTTTTGCTCCAATCTCTTCCTTTTGTTTTAAGCCCTTTTTGTGTTTCTCTTACCATTGGTTCTCTTGGGTTTCATCTCTAGTCTACCCCAACTTGCTTGAGACTAAAAGGCTATATTGTTGTTGTAATAGGTTTGCACCAAGGCTACAGAACCGGGTAACAAAAACAGGAGACTTAACACAAGCATCCTTGTTCGCTTCCCAAGACCATCTGGAAGGTGTAACATTCTTATTGATGCGGGCAAGTATGTTAAAGTCTCTGACTTTTGACACTCATCAATGTAACACTCATAAATATTGATTTGGGAACACACACACACACACACTCAAAATATCAGATCTCGGATCAGTTGAGTTTTGCTGTATTAGTTTTCTTCTGGCCGACCTCGAGAATGGTCGGGGATAAAATTGTTAATAGAGAGAACTTTTTTCTTTCTTTGCTTGCTTATCTATAATATGCTAATAACTTATGGAACTGGGCTTAATTGACGTTCATTGTTTTTTATGTAAAGCACACATGATATCTACTAAGCTGCCATCCCTCTCACATGTTACAGGTTTTTCTATCATAGTGCTCTGAAATGGTTCCCTGCTTACGGGTAAGCTAACTTAGTTTCCTTAGCCCACAAATTATTTTGTGTGCTCTTAGTTATTGCACTTCACAAGATGCAAAACACAATTATGGTTTCGATTTTATTTACTGGGTTATTGTCCATTTGTTGCATTTGTTACATGAAGTTTTTGCATAGGGATAAACTTTACAGAGAGGACATCTTCACGGGTCATTTAACTCTGCTTAAGATACTATTGATAATATAAAAAAAAATGCTTAAAAACTTCTCCATTGCATTTTCTCAGTTATCCTTTATGACATTTGTGTGTTCTTCGTGAGCTTCTAAAATGAGAACTACTTGAATTTTTCTGTCAGGATAAGAACAATTGATGCGGTTATTATTACTCACTCTCATGCTGATGCAATTGGAGGTCTCTCGCATGATTACTCTCTATACTTACGTGTATGAACGATATCAATCGAATATCATGAATTTATGTTATATAAAGCTTATGTCCTTTTTCAGGTTTGGATGATCTACGTGATTGGACAAACAATGTTCAGCCTTCTGTCCCAATTTATACAGCACAGCGTGATTTTGAGGTCTTCCCGTTATTTGAATTAGAAAACTCGACTTGTATATCTTGTTTTGAAATAGAAAAACTCGTTGCATTTGGATGTTGGATGGAATTTTGTCAAGTCAATGGTCGCTTGATTATTTATTTTATTTTATTTTTTACATAATTACAGGTCATGAAGAAAACTCATTATTATTTGGTAGATACAAGCGGAGTTACGCCTGGTGCTGCAGTTTCAGCATTGCAGTTTAACATAATTCAAGAAGAACCATTTGTAGTGCATGATCTTCAGGTTTGAGATTTGAGATTTGAGATTTGTGCCTTTATTAATTAGGTTCAATTTGAATGACCCTATACTCAGATTCATTTTCTTTTTAAATTATTATTATTATTATTATTTCTCTATTAAACTGTTATTCGCAGTTTACTCCATTACCAGTGTGGCATGGACGTGGTTATCGCTCTCTGGGTTTTCGTTTTGGCAATATTTGTTACATTAGGTAACATTTTACTGAGCTTTAATAGGCTTTAATTAGTGTTCTTGAGAGAGCCTGACCATCTTCTTTTGTGCTTGTAGTGATGTTAGTGAAATACCTGAAGATACATATCCTCTTCTCGAGAACTGCGAAATCCTTATAATGGTTCTCTCTCTCTCTCTCTCTCTCTCTCTCTCTCTCTCTCTTATTTATTTTTTATATAATTTATTTTCATAATTAGGATGCCCTGAGACCAGATCGATCTTCATCAACTCACTTTGGACTTCCAAAGGTTCGTTCGTTCAAATTAATCTTTTTCAAATTAATCTCTTGAGTCCGTCCTAGTTTTGGTTAATTATATTTTTTTTAATTAATTTTCTGATTATACCATAATCCTGGAGATAGTAAATACATTTAAACTTTCTCAGGCTTTGGAGGAAGTTCGAAAAATCCGACCAAAAAGAACATTGTTCACCGGTATGAATTTTTACATAATCTGCATTTACAATCAAGCAAGTTGGCAATATTTCCACCCAATAGCCAAATAATTTCTTTTGAATTTTCTTTTCTTTTTTGAAATATGCTTCAATTTAAGGTATGATGCATTTGATGGATCATGACAAAGTAAATGACGAGCTCGTAAAGTTGAAGGAAACAGAAGGCCTTGACGTACAACTTAGCTACGATGGGCTTCGTGTGCCAGTAACTCTACTTTCCTTACACTCTCTTAAGCATTAAAATTTGCTCCTTTACTACAGTTTTTTGCAATTTGGGTGTGAAACTTTCATATTCTTTAGAGCCTCAAATTTTCAGAAAATGGGGTATTTTTGTTTGAAGTTATAATAAAGATTAATATCATGTACAAATTTCTGATTTCTTGATTTATTTTTATGGTTAAGGGGGATTGTGAAGACTCATCATAGGAAAATAGAGAATATTTTGTGATACTTATTACTATTCCTTTATTGTTGTTGTTATTATTATTATTATTACTTTTTTTTTTTACTTGGTTGCTAATATTTTTAAAGAATTAAGTTGAAATGCAATCGTTGATGTCGCTGTTAATGTGTTGCCCATATTCTACAGCAACTTGAAAAGCATCCTTTTTTTGACTTGGAAATGTGGATAATATAAAAATTGTCACTTCAAATACAACTGGATTTAATTTGTGTTTAATGGTCCTAATTTGGGGCTGAGGCTTACACACATAAGAAACTATTTATATTCTGATTAAAAAAGAAAAAGATAATATGATCACGGCATGAAAGTAGGGTTGCAAACGAGCAGAGACTAGGGTTGCAAACGAGCAGAGACGAACATCGACCTTATTGAGCNAATATTTTTAAAGCTTGGCTCGACTCAACAAAAAACACAAACGCTTGAGATCAACTCGAATTTTGCTTGGGCTCGAAGTTTCAATAAGAATAAGTAACTAGACGTAGTTAGGTAATGTTATGCATATATTCAAGCAACTAATCAACCACTTAGAGCATGTTTGTTTATAGAAATTTTGGTTTGGTTTGGTTAATTTTGAAAAAAGTAGTACGGTTAGTTGTTAGTGGGTATGTTAAAATAATATTTAAAATAAAATAATTAAAATTGATATGATGTAAAAGTATGAGAGAGATGATTTGAAGTGATGGTTAGTTAAAATAATGTGAATGGATGACTTAAAATGTTGATAATATTGGTGATAGTGGGGTTGAGTCAAAGTTGAGTTAAAAAAAAAAAGTAGTTGACTTAAAATGTTGAAATTTTTTTAAAATTTTCTTATAAACAAACATGCCCTAACAAACTATAGGCTCAAACTTGACTCGAATTCGATGCTTGATTCAAGCGCTCACGAGCTCCTCAATTTATTTTTTATAAGCACATTTTATGTTACTCTAGTTATTTTGCTACTATTTTTTTCCTCTATTTCATAATAGAGATTTTACAAAGCATGCTTTGCTGGCATTGGTCAAGAAACAAATCTAACATTATATTTGTCCTTCATCTCCATGTGCCTTTCATTTCCTGTGTCTCATCTTTTTTGTCTTTTGTTTGTGTGAAAAATATATATGCATCTTGTCCGACTTTAAATGGAATTTTACATTAATTTCATTTCATCATTTATATTACAATACACGATTTTTACAACACTTTTATTTGTTCTCTTTTCAACGCCATTATGCCTTTTATTATTATTATTATTATTATTATTATTATTATTATTATTATTATTATTATTATTATTTTCTATTTTTGGTCCACTGATTTCCCAATCAGTTTATGGGACCCTCTGCTTTTTTTCTCCTTTGTGCCCCTCGTGAACTAGTACGCCCCCACCTCGTGTTTTGTAGGTTGACTGTAAAGTCTTGTTTGGTCCCTAAAAAAATTGTTTTATTTTCGAAAAGGTATATTAGTTTGGAAAATGTTAACTAGGTCATAGCTTAGTTATGTGATTTTTCCACTAGCCAATTCGAGGAGAAATAGTGACAGATGGTTGGCAATATTTTCGAAAATTGAATATATATATTTTTTTTTTATACTAAAGCATAGTTTTATTTATTTTGTTTATCAGATATTGCTAGCTCAAGTGCTCGACTATCTGTTCTTACAACAAAGAGAGAAAGTTTACAATATACGTACATTATGATATCCAATATCAAGACTGACACTGTTTGCTTGGAAATAAATATCGTTTGAAATAGCCAATTGTCCTATTAAAGCATGATTTTATATATATATATATATATATATATATATATATTTTAGAAAAAAAAAGAGTATAAAACTTTCATATTATTAGAGTTGTTTGTTCTGAAAGAAGGTAGTGAAAGGCGAAGATGGATATTGAGAGTGCAGTTTTGTTATGAAACTATAGAATTGTACGTTTTATGAAACGAACATATAACTATTCGTAATTGGTTTAATGACACATATCCTAAAATAATAAATTTAGGATAAGTATCAATACTTCAATTTCAGACTAGAATGATATCAGAGAAAATAAAAATACATTTTCTTGTAAAAATAATAGTTGCAAAATATGAGAAAAGAAATATGTGGGTGATTGTGGAATGATAATGGTTCATTATATGGTTCTTGTTTTAAAGATAAAATGTGATTAGCAATAGACAAGAAAGTGCGTACAAGCCTACATATGGTTGAAAGGCATCAAATTTGCATTTATCCTAATAAAAAAAATATAAATAAATAAAATTGATTGATTAAATTTGACATGCTTGTCACATTGACACTCCCAGTACATATGTCACTTGATACGATACGTTTGCTAACAATAAGATAGGTATGTATGGGTCCACGTATTTTATTTCAACTCAACAATTAGACAATTATACATTTTTAATAAATATGTTAAAATTGAAATATTATACTATTGTAATAAATAATATAAACAAAAATATGACATCTCAGAACATAAGTATACATTTTTGTAAAAAATAAAAATAAAAAAGACCCACTCGGTTAATATTTAGGCCGCCTCATATATGAATTTGTGCATGAGATATGGTTTTTAGCAAATACATCTTCTAATAAAATAACTATATCACTACTTTAAAAGGTATGAAGTTTCAACTTTCAATACATATACATGTTTCTCGAACGAAAATGATTTTATTTAGTCAACAACTTTTGTGGAAAAATTAGAGTTAGAAAAACTAAATAAGGAAAAGAATAAAATTTGGTTGATTAAATTTTTTCTAACATCAATATATATATAGATATATGACTGCAATTATATGTGACCCAAAGTCGTCCCAATTATATCCCACTAAAACATATTGTTTGGATAAAATTTTGAAGCCTCTAGGTATCAATATCCAATTGATTCCATATATATATCTGATGCATGTGCATGAGATATTAATTTATCTCAATTATTTAAAAACTGAAATATAATAAGCAAGGATGTGGACATTGATTTAGAAACATCATATAAGTAGAACTAATATTTCGTACCTGTAGCTGTCCAAAAAAATAAAAATAAAAAATCTCACTTTTACATAGCTAGAAATGTATAATGGGGAAATACTAAAAGAATGTGAGTCAATTTACAGATAACAAATCAATAATTTTCTTCTCCAATTTTCGTAGTCATCCCTTAGTTAATATTTGATAATACTTTGGTCTTAAATATCAATCCCTTTCATATTCACCTTCGTATGCTCTTCGCCTCTTCCCAAAGGACCCAATTTTAGGTGATGACTATTATAGTAGCTATCTATTTGAATAGGCTTTTATTTTATTCTATTTAATTTTATAGTTCATTAATAATCGTGGGAATTGAGTTAAATCAAATTTAGGATGCAATTTGGCCCAGACCCGCCTGGCTTGGACCGGCCAGCAATCTTAAGGGCGGGTTGGATTAGACCCGTTTTCTCAATGGGTCAAATCGAGTATATTAAGTTATATTTTTATAATATTATAGCCTATTTATGAATTAAATTCTGCCACTTATAATTGATCAAAATTCAAATCTCATCTCGAGGTAGAATGAGTAAGCATACCATAGTGTTCGTGTATAAGAAAATCAGCACTACTAATTATAACTTGTTCATAAATTANATCTAAATATTTTATTCGGGCATATGAGCTGGAGTAGCATGTTGGTACTAATTTTGGGTTGAGTGCAGACCCCATTTTGAAAAACCAAGAAAAATTTGCAGAATAAAACAGGATAATGACAAAATACAGCAATTATTTATTTGTAGTTTAATTAATTATTATATCGTACAAGATCGTTAAAATTTATACATTAAAAAAGAAAGGTGCATGTTACATTGACATATGTTATTGACATTTATTAATGAGTTCTATATATCTAGTGCATACGGCTTCATATTCTATATGTATCAAAAGATTATAATATTTACAATATAGTAATAATGAGATTAAAATGAACCAGAATTTTGTATTCTATTTTGTGTTTTATTTCATTGGATACATGATGACACACATTTATAATGACTTCATATTTATTATAAACAGGAGTGCTGATATATAGATGATTGTTTTCGTACCTTTTACATTTTTTTAATGACCATTTCATTTTTCTTTCTTGTATATAAATATTTTTCAGAAATTTTAATATTTCAAAACTTTAGTATTCTCTGAATTTTTTAATTTTCATAACAGCTCACTATTTCGTATTTTCAGAAGTCGAGTGAATTTGGTGCGATTCTCACATATGCATGATTCAAGTTGTTATAATTCTAACAATTTATGATAACTATTTATATATCTATAGTTAATGCAATAATTATCATGTTGAACGAATAAACTAAAGTAGAATTGGTATTATTATGTTTCCGAAACTTTTGAACGAAATAAAAACAAAGGGGCAAAAATAAAATTCTCATAAAGTAATAATAATATGCTTAAGGAAAAAGGCAACAACTATACTCGATCTACTGTGCATATACAAATATACAATGTAAGATGGAATAACAACCTAATATACTTTTGGTAACAAGAGGACTATCCAAATAATAATAATTATATCCTTTTTTTTGAAGTCATATGGGCTTTTTGTCAAAGGGCCTTAATCAATGACTCAATCATGTAACACTGTAAAAATTTTAGAAAGCTGAAAGGTGTCTACTGTCAAGACCTAGTAATTTNTAGAATTATAAAAGATTACATGGTTCAAATCAAGGTCTTTTTCTATGTATACAAAATCACATAAAAATCAAACTCTTTATAATATTTAACATGGTGGGCTCTCTTTTTGAGTTACTTTATGAGGGAAGAGGAAGGTGGTGGACAATTGAGCAAAAAGAAAACAAATTAAAGGATAAAAAATAAAAAGAAATATGTTCATTATTTTATATTAATTTCTGATTTAATTTCATATCATTTTTTTATGTAAGCGAGCTGATTCAATCTGAGTTAGAGCTCCTGATACTCAAACTCGATTATTTATCGAATCAACAAACGAGCTCGAGCTCGAGCTCAGCTTGTTTATCAATATATTAGTCATAGAAAATTACATAATAAGTTCAATTTTCGAGCATTAACGAATCGGCTTGTTAATTATATGAGGTTTTAATGGCTCGAGCGTAGCCATAAAAATTCTAATGTTTTAATCCTAAAGAATTTTTTAATTTTTTAACTAAAGAAGCTTATAATGAGCTCGGAAAGGAACCGAACTTACTAACGACTTATTTTGTTTATAGGGTGATTGTTTATCATCTCAACTAAAAAAAAATTAATCAAAACTCAACTTTAACTCCACTTTAACCCAACTCTATTATCTTCAATATTATCAATATAATTAAATAATATCAACCAATTATTTTTATACATCACATCAACCTCAAATCACTATTCATCCACTCACATAATTTTAACTAATCATCACTCTCAATCATTTTTCTCCTACTTTTATATCATATCAACTTTAATTATTTTATTTTAAATATTATTTTAATATATCCACTAACAACTAACCATACCATTATTTTTTAAAATTAACTATAGTTAAAAAAAACCAATTAAAATATAGTTAAATCTATAAACAATCACCCCTTAATAGCTAATCAAGCTTAATGTAATTAGATAAATTTCATTGCATATTATATTATATAGAGAATAAAACTCGAGTGTAATTTTTGAAAGAAAATTCAAATTTTATATTTCTTGTTTTTTTTTTTGTTTGAATAAAAACAACACACTTAGGCAATGTTTGGTAAAACTAACTGATAAGCTAGCTTATAGCTTATCAGTAATTTTTTAGCTTAACTTATAGCTTATGACTTATAGCTGAAAAACTAGCTTATATAATAAAAGTGTTTGATAAATTAGCTGATAAGCTAGCTGAAATGAAAAATTCAACTAGTTTATTTGAAAAGCTACCTAAAGAAGTTTATCAAATAAGCTCAAGCTTTTTAAAAAAACTCGTCCTACCACACGAGACTTATTTGAATACAGAGAGCTTATAAGTTAACCACGTAAATTATATAAGCTAGCTTATTTATCTACCAAACATAGATTTATGAAGCTCATAAAGGGTTTATTTTCCTATTTATTTTTGAATTTGAAAGCGCATAAGTGTGGAATAAAGAAAAGATCAGATTTTTATGGGGTTTTGGAGAAGAGAACAAAAGTAGACAGAAAGTGAACGTCAGAGTTAGCCGTAGGGATGTGTTTTTTTCTGATTACACGAGATGGGTCTTAATTTTCTTTTGTCATTTTCTTTTTTACATTAATTTTCACACACATAAAAATAAACAAATAAATAAATAAATAATACAGACTCTGATTTCTTTTTCATCCACACCCCTCTCTCTCTCATATGAGATGCATACACATACACAGAAAAAGAGAAGATAGATGTTAGAAGAACTAAAAAATAAAAAATAAAAAAACACTTTCTTTCACCATAGAAGAAGATGGTTTTCATTTTCATTTGTTCTTACATGCATGCTTATAATTGGATTTTCTTGGTTTTAGCAAGAAACTCAAACTCCATTTGAAAGCTAGCTAGCTGCTCAAAATCTCTCTCTCTCTCTCTTTCTTGTTTATTACACCTTTTGTTTTTCTTCAAGAACTACAAAAAGGAGTTGTCTCATGGGTTGATGCCAAACTGAGGAAACAAGCCATAATCAACAAGAAGGTCTGAAATTTTTCCTTTTCCTTTTTTTCTCAAGAATCAAAATCAACAAAACCCATTTTAAAAAAAAATAATAATAAAAAATCAAACCTTTGAAGGAATGAACAAAAATTTTTATTAGTTTTTTGCACCTCTTTCACCTGATTCTTACACATACCCTTTCTCTTTTGTCCATTT
Organism: Striga asiatica; assembly: GCA_008636005.1. Classification (NCBI taxonomy): domain Eukaryota; kingdom Viridiplantae; phylum Streptophyta; class Magnoliopsida; order Lamiales; family Orobanchaceae; genus Striga; species Striga asiatica. The sequence continues at coordinate 1,105,011 of BKCP01002447.1, forward strand.
TTCACCTACTTTTTAGACTTTCTTTAGGTATTAGTGTGTTTTGTTTTTGTCTTTAGATCTCAAATACTATTGTCTTGTAGCCACCAACAAGACTCAGATCTGTGGCACAACACTTAAATCTTTCTATCTCAAATTCTCCATCCAAAAAGAGAGAGAGAGAGAGATAAATCATATATTTATATATATGTTATATAATCCCATCTGCTAGCTGATTTTCTGAAGTTGTGAGAAAAATGAATATAAAGAAATTAATGATGAATTTTTTTGCAGATAATTAGCAGCAAAATCCTTACAGTGAAGAGAAAATGTCCAATCTAACCTCGGTCTCTAATGAAGCAAGTGTTTCTTCTACCAACATAAATGGCGGCGCCGTGTTTTCCACTGCACAGTATAATTTCCCACCGCCGGCTTCTCAGCCTCCGCCGGCCAAGAAGAAGAGAAATCAACCAGGCCATCCAGGTAATATATATATATATATATATTCATAATAAATAAATAATTATCAAAAATCTCCTTCTCCAAATATTCTAAGGTCATAAAATTAATTTCTTGCTCATTTATCTTTTTCAAGATTTCAATATTCTGCAAAATGAACAAGTTCTTGTCACATAGATACCATGTTACAATTTTTCATTATTTCATTTTCATGCTGGAAAAAATATTTCATCTTCTTGGTTCATAAATAAATAAATAAATTAATTAATTAATAATGCTGTAAATTTTTTCTTGAATCATCCATAATTTTCTTTTCCCATTTTCTCCCAAAAAAGAAAAAAAAAAACACAAACCCAGCAATAAAAATCCAATCTTTTTAACAAAAACCAACTCAAAATCCCTTCAAATGCAGACCCAAATGCAGAAGTCATAGCCCTTTCCCCAAGAGCCCTCTTAGCCACCAACCGATTCGTATGCGAAATCTGCAGCAAAGGCTTTCAACGCGACCAAAACCTTCAGCTCCATCGACGAGGCCACAATCTACCATGGAAGCTCAAGCAAAGATCTCCCAAAGATATCGTTCGGAAAAAAGTTTACATTTGCCCGGAGCCCGGTTGTGTCCACCACGACCCGTCTCGTGCGTTAGGCGACCTCACCGGAATCAAGAAACACTTTTGCCGGAAGCACGGTGAGAAGAAGTGGAAATGCGAAAAGTGTTCGAAAAAATACGCGGTTCAATCGGATTGGAAAGCCCATTCAAAGACTTGTGGCACAAGGGAGTATAGGTGTGATTGTGGCACTCTTTTCTCAAGGTAATTAAAATTTCATTTCATCATCTCTTTTGAGTTTTTGTTGTGTTAACTTTTTTGGTTTTGATGATTATTGGGTGTGGTGTGGTCTAGTGAATGAAATTAAG